>LD342887.1:47569-65495 GCA_001465055.1 Ptychodera flava | reverse complement strand
CTCTATCACGGCCCAAGTACTCATTGCCTTCAGCAATACTGCCTTGTTATTATTTTTATTATTATTATTATTATTATTATTAACCTGGTAAACTTCGCTACAAAGCCGAGTGTAGTGCGCCATATAGCCGGTTCACATGGACGTTCATGCAGACCACGGAACAGATGCTTCTTGCTGCAGCGGGCATTGCTTTGCGAGCAGTAGATTTCTGTAGCTTGCGTTATTGTCAATTGTACTCTTGTTGGGCCTCTTGAAATGAATTGAGCTCTCGTTCAAGAGCCCCATTCAAGAAAATCATGAACAAATGTGATCTCAATCCAGCGTGTAATTACTGTTCAATATAGATTGGGCGGTGTGAGAGGTCAGAAATCGACAATATGGGCCCCCAATCTGCGCTAGCGCATTTCAATCTGCGCTATCAATCTGCGCTCCCATTCTGCGCTTTCGAACTCTCAGGGTACAGATCATGTAGTGAGAAGACTTCAAAGAATATCCAAGGTAAAAGGGATAACATATTACATTATTGTTTTGAAAACTTGTATTTTTGTCCATTACTTTTTTCCCCGAACGACTTTGCTCAAACTGTCCATAGTTTGACTTCGTGGTAAGTGGTTTGTTATGTAATATGAGTCCGCATAAGCTTATTGTAAGTCAACGTAATGTCCCCAAATAAAAATGTAGGGGTGAATGCAAGTGTTGCTACTGGCTAACTTATTTTTCTCACTAAGATCTGCTTTGTCTATCAGTCAAAAAAGATCGGACTGAACAGTTTCCGAGTTTGCTGAATTGGCACAACATCCTGCTGAGACATGCGAAGGCCGAATTTGACTGTCGTGTCCGTTTTCAAAAATATCTGATCACAGACGTACGCATGAACTGTGTTCAGAAAGGTAGAACTCTTAGGGACTAAACTGTGGTCACTGAAACGCTAAAATTGTCATTGTGGAACAAAAAACTAAATAATAAATGCCATCGTTGACGTGTCATGTTAAAAATGCAGTTCCAAACATGACTAATAACACCAAAGTATCGGGAAAGTCAACTGCACAATATAACCGATCGGGTATTTTCCCATGAATGAGCGACTTTGAAGAGTTTTTAAATATTGGATATTTACCGTACGTCGAAGTTTGACGTCTCATATATTTCTGTTACAGATATACGGATAACATACTATGTTGAATCCAATATCAATACTAGAAATCACCACAACGAAGTGCCAATGTATCTGGGCACGCTGGGTCTGCGTATTCGTCGATTATCCGATCTTTATCTGCAATTTTGGGACTCTAATACCGATACTACAGTTGTAAAATCGTTGGTAATTATCCGATAAATATCGGAGATTTCACCAATGGATAGATCTGGCTTAGCCCGGCATTGTCAGTCTGACTCTAACTTTGATACTAGCACTGTACGAAAAGTCAAATTTGTCATATGCTTTACCTGATGGGTGATACAAGACTTGTCAAAACGCAGGTAAGTATATCCAATGTAGGTGCTATCGGAGATTTCACCACCTCATTGATCTGGTTCAGCCCGACGTTGTCAGTCTGATTTTATTAACAATACTAGACAATACTACAGACATGTCAAATATCCGATATATCAGAGATTTCTCCTTTTCACATATCTGACTTAACAATCCTAATTTAAATACTTTATAGCCTAGTAGCTGAAAATATCCGATATCACATAAAAGTGCAATGTCGCTGTATCCTATTTCCTACTGTTTATGCAACTGAGCATGACGTCGTCGTCGTGTAAGATATCATTCTTGATTTCGGTGGATTAAAGCATATACTGCTGCATATGCGGCTTTGTTTGACCAGGAAACATGACGAGATACGACAGTTCTAAATTACCATGGAGGTATACATCTTCTTGTTTAGCTCTATGGTATTACGATTCGGAAGCACTGTCTTTTCAAAGTTTGTGGAGGGACAGTGTCAAAATTATGACAGAGGGACCGTGATACAAAGTGTAAAAATTCTAAGAAAACCATGTCAATGCGATGTGCAATGATGACCAGTTGCTTTTACAGACCCAGCAAACTAAAGAACTAGGCTACTGATCTTCAGAGAAACAAGCATTCGTAGGCAAATAAATAACGTCAAAAAATTTTGGGATAACAAATCAATCAATTGAAAAAAGTATTTAAACTCGAACCATGAAATGACTGGTACAACTTGATAGGACTAAATCGCCTTCCTGTTATCAAGTGCAAATCTTGAAAAGTCAAAAACATCTCGAGAAAATTTATCCTAAGGCTTGTTTTCACTTGTCTTCTGCGATGTTTTATGGCATCAACTTACCAAATTGTTAACGACATAGTATCAGTTTCTTAAACATCACATCTCTCAGATCAGTGATGTGATCTTTATTTAAGAAATTCATTATATCCTCGATCGGAGTCAAACTCAGAACGTCAGCACTCGGTCAGAGAAACAATATTTATAGTGACAGGCCATTGATTGTATTGCGTTACGTGAAACACAAGGACATGATTTACATTTCCCTTTACGATTTTCGCGATTTTGTGCACAATTACTGTGAATTACTTTGGCAAGTTTACTCCCAACCTCAACCTTCCTGTTCAGTACATAGACAGATGGCCATTGTATAACGTCATTGACAGGTCACCGGCCGCACACGCGTGTATTCAGCTAGCTTGACGTCAACGGACGTAGACCTTGTTAATCATCATCACGGACATTGCGAAACAGGTAAACGTCAGAGTTATCGGGCTCAAACGTTTCTCTGAACATGAACAGAAATGCTCAATATCGAAAGAGAAATCTTTAAAAAAAGTTTTAAATAGTGACAGTAACCCAAACCAAAATTTGCATCCACTTGCGCTTCCGTAGGCCATCCTACAAACTAATTCAATCAATGTCGCAAGGTTGCTGCAGTGCTGGTAGCAAGCCCTGCCACTCCCTCTGCTGTGCGTTGTTGGACTCTCATCATAAGTTGTCGTCGCAAGGTCTACCATAATTGTAAGTGTACTTGACCTCGCGCTTACTATATGTACTTGATCATTTCTCGACCTTTTTATATGAGAATGAAAATTCATTGAATGTGTACTTCATAGCCCTAGGATCCATGAGACTATACGGTATGTTGCGCTTGATTCGAAAATGCATTCGATCGTACATTAGGGCGACATTTTTTATTTTGTTTTTGTTTCTCATCTCCCGACCGACAGTAGGCCTAAATTTCAGCTCCGACATGAAATCAAAAAAAAACTTTTTATTTGCGCCACCTCTGAGGCGATCACTCCAGCAACAGCACCACAGTCATCAATTTGTGAGATTGCAGCGACTCAGACTGAAAGGACAGAGAGTACAGAACACTGAACTGAGAGAAAAGCAATTGCAGTGACAGTGAATGGATAAAACATTGAACTGAAACAAATACACGTTTTTTGTACTTAAAAATTGTAGAGACTGGATGGACAGAACATAGAACTGAAACAAATTTAAAGTCTTTTTGGGGGGTACTTGTTTTTTTTTTTTTCGACCGTCCGCCCTGACCGAGTAATCCTCTGGAGATGAGAAACAAAAAAATAAAAGGGTCACCCTTATCTAATAACCATTCTTCCTGACACTCGGTATAAGCTTATGGTGTACAAAAATACAAATCTTATTTCAACACTAAACCATGCCATGTCTTATTGTCTGGCGGGCAGCTATATCGCGGCAGTGTCTTAAATGCCGCCGTAATAACTATTAAAAATCAAAACATTCATGGATCGAGAGCGCACAATGAAAGCGCAGATTGATAGCGCAGAATGGGCGCGCAGATCGATAGAGCAGATTAAAATGCGCGAGCGCAGATTGGGGGCGCAGACTATCGATTTCTGACCTCTCACATACCTGCTTATAGGTTTGGTCATGCCCGTGCGTCGGTCCGTGCGTCCGTCAGTCCGTCCGTTCATGCAGATATCTCAGAGATGCCTGGAGCAATTTCATTCAAACTTGGTACAAGGATTACTTCATACGATCCAATATGATACGTATCATAGCAATTATATATCGTATCATATTGGATCGTATGAAGTAATCCTTGTACCAAGTTTGAATGAAATCGCTCCAGGCATCATAAAATTTTGAAGCTGTATCAGTAAGTCAGAACGTCGGTTCTATGTATATAAAATTTTGCAGCTGTATCAGTAAGTCAGAACGAGATTCTGTGTATATAAAATTTTGCAGCTCTATCAGTAAATCAGAACGTGGTCCAGCTGTATCAGTAAGTCAGAACGAGGTTCTATGTATTTAAAATTTTGCAGCTGTATCAGTAAGTCAGAACGAGGTACTATGTATATACAATTTTGCAGCTCTATCGGTAAGTCAGAGCGAGGTACTATGTATATAAAATTTTGCAGCTCTATCAGTAAGTGAGAACGAGGTTCTATGTATATAAAATTTTGCAGCTCTATCAGTAAGTCAGAACGAGGTTCTATGTATATAAAATTTTGCAGTTCTATCAGTAAGTCAGAACGAGGTCCTATGTATATAAAATTTTTCGCGGCGAGGCTCGATGTAAATTTTGACCCTTGTCCAGGCTCTATAGTCTATGTATGTATGTAGGTAGGTAGGTAGGTAGGTAGGTAGGTAGGTAGGTAGGTAGGTATGTATGTATGTATGTATGTATGTATTTATGTGTAGTGTGTGTGTTAATGCATGTTTGTGCGAAATTATGTGTGTACATGTATACGTATGATGTATGTATGAACGTATGTATGTATCTAATGTCTGAATGAATACACTATGCGTACGCGTATGATTATGTGTTTGTATATATATATATATATATATATATATATATATATATATATATATATATATATATATATAATATTATATTATATATATGCATGTGTGTGTGTATGTATGTATGTATGTATGTATGCATGTATGTATGTAAATTGTGTTTTTTTTACGTTTGGCGCCTCGTAGGTACTGTTTCCAGCTTGCCATTCCGTGATCTGCGACCTGCTGCACCTGTCAATCATTTCCTCTGCGTAAGGTTACAACAGGGTTTTCCTGTTGTTGTCATTGTGGGCGCAGCGGACGACAACAATCCATTTTGTCTAGTATGCTTTCGGAATGTGCAGTTCGCGCCTTTGGCACTACACATGCGGTTCCCCCGACCGTCGTACGTGCGAGAGACAACACAAATGAGAGAAAGAAAAGGTACAGGGGACTGTCGACAGTCTTACACAGACACTGACACTACACAGACACAATTTCGGTCTCCCCTGCATGGAAAGTACTTAAGGGAACGTTCAGTTATTATGGCCGGGGTGGGCCGGCTAATTCTTCCTGCGCATCAGTCAAACCCCTACCCATTCTACCAAAAACTTGATGACCCCCGTTTTAAGATGACAAAAAGTTTATGACCCTCCCCCTAAATTGCTTGAGTGAAGCTGCACACACAAACACCTCTGGAGGGGGAGTGATAGAATCCCAAAAGAAAGATTCCCAGATTTTTAAAAATGACCCTCCTTACGAATTCACAAGGTGTAAGTGTTCAAATTTCCTCTTCTGACTTGCTATAATTTTGAAAGTACCCCTCAAAGGGATTGGACAGAAATTAAAGGTGGATCGCAATATTTTTGGACAAGCGTGTGTACAAAATTTTGATATCTGGATTCAATTGATAATCAGCTGTTGATAATGTTGATTCACTATACAGGGTAGTCTGTGAGAAAACTGTTAAATACTTTTTTCAATACAAAATGCATTTATGGATATTTGATAAGTGACATAAATGTATTTGAATTGGAATATGGTTGTTAAAACTGGTATGTGGACAATGTTTATCCACTTTACATGGGCGTCTATGATAAAATTGTGAATAATTTTTACCGATGAAAAATTTGCTATACTTGTGCATATACAGACATTGAATAATTAACGTAATTGTACTTGCTTAGAATATGATGCTTAAAGGTGCATATTGTGTGTACAAGAAATATGATTTTGGAATTTCACCGAAAATGTTCATCCACTATACATGGGAGTCTATGAGGAAACTATGAATTATTTGTTTCCTATACAAAATTATTTAAATCTGTGTATTTATGGACATTTGATAATTCATTTTAAAGTACTTAGATAGACTAAAATGGTTAAAGGTTGATATGTGTGCAAGAAATTGGATTTTGGAATTTCCCGGAATGTTGATTCACTTTACATTGGAGCTAAACTAAATTAATTTGTGCTTTTATAGATGTTTGATAATTGATTCTAATTGGGTATTTGAAAATTAAGATGTTGGCAACAAGTATGATATTGGAGTATTAATTTCACCTAAAGTATAATTTAACCTTTCATGGTACTAGTTAGTCTAAAGGTAACTGTTAAATATTTTTCTTGACAAAACTTGCTTTATCTCTAATGTGCAAGTAATAGGAATTGTTTATTGCCCTCCGTGAGCTCGATATACAATAAGACAAGTCTCAGAGTCGCCAAGGCAAGATGTTCATGTGACAGATAATTATTCTTTTGTTCAGATTTACAATTAACTGACTTCAGAGAAAGAAGTCATGCAGAGAATCATTTTTATCTCCCAGAATATTTCTGAACACTGAAACTGCTTTTTGACGGGACGGATACTTATGAAAATTAAGTGTGACCCCCTCCTCTGAGCTGTTTGAAAAATACATAACCCCCCTCCCACTTTGCAGTTTTCAAATTAAGGTGAGCCCCTATGGTTTTTGCCGGCCCACCCCGGCCGTAATAACTGAACGCTCCCTAAAGGTATACAGTCACCTGTAATCTAAATAACCTAAATATACCAATATATTGCCAGGGGCGTACCTTGGTATTCAAAATGCCCATGTGAGGGCGACGTTTTTGAAAAACGGCCACCCGCTTAAAATCTGTGGTTGGTTAGATTTTCTCTTTCCATGGTAAACTGTGGCAAAATTGGAACAGGTGACAGTATACCTTTAATTGGCCAAGCAGTGCACTGTTTCTGCCTCCTCTACATTGCCGAGTATTTCATTAGCCATGCACTGCAGATTTGACGACTAACAATGCAAATTCTCAGGCCTGGGGCAATCAGTAGAATGGATGGTAGTAAATTGTGTATCTTGCTTGTACTCAAAGTGTTTACACTGCAGTGTCACCAATTTAAGTGCAATGCAACTGTAATCATTTTTTGCCAAGACTATTTGTCCAAAGATTCGGCAAATTTGTGATACAAAACTTTGAAGATGCACTATCACCGTTGTTGACACAGAAGATGCAAACTTAGTTTAATTTTAAATAGCAGAATAGAAATGTCTAGGTTTCAGCTGTCACTCTGTAACAAGTAGAAATATTTATGAAAAACAATTGTCCTCATGTTGACTGTGTAAGCATCTCTGTTGATATTTCATCCACTGTATATTACATATGACTGCGAGCAGATGTTAAAAAGTGGCCATAGGAGGAAACTATTAAAACCCATTCTGAGAGCCATTACCAGAAAGCATGTTTACATATTTTTCAGCACTTTTACTTGGTATTTAATTCAAGGTTTGGGCTATGTTCACACACACAATTGTTTCATACTCTCTTCAGGCCAAATTAATACTATATTGGATGTTTTAACACCGTGAGGAAACACTAGCTCCTTAAACTGTCAGTTCTGTCATTGCAGCATTGGCGAAGATACCGATGGAATGCCAATTAATGTAAAGAGTAGAAGCAATTGCTCAGAAGCTAAACTAATAGATTTACAAAGTAAGCCATATGAACCAATCAAGAATTATTTATTTTAACTACATACCTGTGCCAATGTACAGTATGCGATCTGATCCAACCTTTGTGCTTACAATCGTTGTGAATCTGACACCGATGAAGGATGTTAGCAGAGGAGGCTGCTCAGATGGAATTAATTTTGCCATCAGAGGATGCGCCTTCAATGCATTCAGAACAAGATCAGGTAGACCTGTACTGTTATCAACACACTGTATGGAGAAGAGATGCATCAAGTAGTTTGAGTATACATTGACTGCTGTACAGACATTGCTTGATAGCTTGACTGATCGATGGATGGATGGACTGACTGTATAGCTTTCTTGCTTTATTAAATTAAATGCATGACTACCGCATGCCTGTCATGAAATTTAACATTGAACTGGCATTGTGTATGATCTGTAATTCTGATGTGTGGTCGATCCACACCAAATGTATTCACACGGCCCTGCCAATATGTATAGGCATATATACTATCTCGCAGTTAATTTGTGAGAATTTTGCTTTCACGCGATCAACCAACGAGAACTGTATTTTCTCCCTCTGCATCTGTGAGCACCTGAAATCTTGCAATCAACCAACAAGAAATTAGTTAGCAGACTGATTACTGAATTCAAGTTATTCCAGATGCAGAGCATTGAAACACAGTTCTAGCCGGCTGATTGCAAGAAAACAAAGTTCTCGCAAATTAAGTGCGAGATAGTATATATGCTCGCATACTACTCGTAAACAAGCGAGAAAGTGTCCATTTCTTGCAAATTTTATTACTTGTGTCAATATCGGAGCGGTGATAGTGACCCCTCCACACGCTGTAGAGTTCATTAAGCACTCGCACTCACATACTCGCTATAACACAATGAATACATCATTTAACCGGGTGAAAAATAGCCTTGGGAAAGATTCAGTCCATCAGCAGAGCTATCAACCCCAGACATTTAGATTTGTGTTATGCCTTCTGTACGTACATAAAAAAAATCTTCCTGTCATATTACTGAATATTGTTTCGGAAATAAATCATATCTGCACCATTTAGCAAAAGGAGAAAAGTCAATTTTTCAGGGATGCCCATTTGCATGGATACTACAAAGGGAGGACCAAAAATTGATGAATTTATATAAATACTCTCTACTTAGTTGATATTGATGTAACAGAGGCATGGCTTGATGATTAACATAGATACTAGTGAAGTTGAAGTGAATGGTTATGAGGTTGTTCTATGTAACAATAATGGTGAATTTGAATACATTGGGAAACAAGAACGTGCACTTTACATTAGTTGACTTCGTTGTCATTCATTCGTTGTCTGATTTTGATAATTTAACTCAGCTGTGATGAGCTCAATCATCCACATTAAGCAGAGAAATAGCAAGTATTCTGCAAGGAACACAAGATATCTTGAATGTACAAAAAGTCTTACGGTATATTGATAGTAAACCTTAAAATAGTCTAAATCACAGTTACATGATGAATTTTACAAGTGTCTAATCTTTACTGGCTAGATTCGTCCAGTGGGGACTAACAAAACCAAATGTAGACTCAACAGGTTACAGAATTGGGCAATGAGTGTCACATTGAAATTAAATTAAGCCATCATGCTCTCACTGAAGACATAACGCTGTTATAAAGAAATGAATGTGTGTGGTACTTATCAGGTTAATGTTTGGTTATGACTTTGCACCAGAATATTTAAGTTTAACAGTTTCAAGCTGTCATGGCTATTTTGCGATTGCCTAGGTCATAACAGTTCAATTAACCTCATGTGGCAAAGACGGAAATTATGTTCCTGTCAATGTCTATCAGATTGAGAACATCCATACATTTAATAATGCCTGTTTAGCTTATATTCATCACAACGTTTGGAGTTTTTGTACTGCAGTTAGTGTTTTTTATAACCGGTCTGTATATTTTGCTGTTTATCTCTGTCACATTCAATCATTTATTGTGAGTTTTTAGTTTTTCGGTTCTTTCTATTTCTTTTTACACCAGATACTTAATTTATATCTGTGTAATTTTTTTTAAAAAGTTTTTCATCGGTTTGTTTATTTACTCCTAAAAAACAATGCTTTTACTTACAGGATTCCAGGTACACTTGTTTCAATAATCTGTTTTTTTAGTAATGATACTGAAATATGACATATGTTGGAACAAAGAATTTTAGAATGATTAAATGACATACCTTTCCTGGATTTCGATCCCAAGCTTGCATCGTTTCTTTCCATACTTTTCCTTCCTGTTCTTGGTTCCAGTAAATACCATCATCAAATATATGGGGCATGTTTTCCACTCTATAGGTGCACAAAGCAGGCATGTCAACACCATTCCTGTAAAGCAATATATTATATTTACACTAACACAATGTGCTCTGTATAAAATCAGGAGAGCTCCTATAGTTAATCAAAGCACGAGTAAATATGTTTGCAGTCAGAAATTAATGTTATTATGGGGTCATTGTACATTTCACTACATTGGTTTGTATATACCAAAAAGGAAATAATTTCTCTCTAGCTCTTGCTTGGTCAAATTGTGTGGAATTTTTTTATTTCATTCTCGATACAGTGTACAAAAATATGACAATTTTGTTTTGCAATAAAATTCTTTCATTTTGAATGAGACATTTCTATTTCGCTTTTACTCGAAATAAGCTTAAACAAGTCATCGTTGATGACACAGTCCCGACGTGTTAATGGGTACTTTGATTACAAGTCCTTGGAGAGGATCGAGTCCTGTTTATTAATTAGATCTGTGATTAAAGGATTAAAGGTGAGTTCCATGGTAGTGAATATGTAAAACCAGTGTGGACTGCCACCCTAATTACATAAGGTCTTTAAAAAAGTCAATAAGAAATTAATCAACAGGATGTTGCCAAACAATTTTGCATCGTATTATAACACTGACAGATTATCACGTGTACCACATTTCATAAACGATACCGCCAAGTGTCATTGAATTGTATTACAACACTGTGAGATCACCAACTTTACACAGTTTCATCAAATTTGATGAACTGTTTCTGGACATATCATTCCAATTAGGAAAGTTCATTCCATATGTAAATGGAATATTAATTACCATAACACTGCATAGTGTCTTTATTCAATGTTGAAGCATTGTGAGCTTAACATCTGTATCAATATCATGAAATTTGATGAACCATTTTTCGCCATATCAGCCAAATTACAAAAATTTATTCAATATGCAAATCAGCAGTCAATTGACAAGATAGTACTACATATCTTTGCATGCCATAACACTACTGAAAGATTCACATTTGTAACACGTGAATTCTAGACATATCATACTAATTATAAAAGTTCATTAAATATGCAAAATAACAATCACTTGATACCTCTTAATGTCTTCCAACAGTATTACAGTACTGAAAAATCAACATCTGTAGGATATTTCAAATGTAATGCAGTATTTCTGGACATAGCCCCCTAATTAGGAAAGTTCATTAAATATGCAAATAAGCAATTTAATTGAATAACACTGATAAATGTCTTCATTCAAATGTTAAAGCAATGTAAGCTCAACATCAATACCAATTTTCAAGACATTTGGTGAATAAATTCTTGATATATCAGCCTTATGACGAAAATTTATTAATATGCAAATCAGCATGACACTACTACATATCAATGCATGCCACTACGCCACCAAAAGATCAACATCTGTGCCACGTTTCATCAAATTTGATACAGTATTTCTAGACATATCATACTAATTACAAAATGTCATCAAATATGCAAATTAGCAATTAATTTATATGACACGGCTTAATTTTCTCACTCAGTATTACAGTACTGCAAGATCAACATCTGTACCATGTTTCATCAAATTTAATGCAGTCGTTCTGGATATAGCCCACTAATTCGGAAAGTTCATTAAATATGCAAATTAGCAATTAATTCTCATGACACCACTAAGTGTCTTTGTAAACTTATATGACACTGTGTGCGAAAAATCTATACCAAGTTTTATCAAATTTGCCACAGCATTTCTAGACATATCACCCTAATTACGAAAATTCATCAAATATGCAAATTAGCAATTAACTGATGCAATACTGACTGTGTGCTATCAGAGCTCTGTGTGACGAACATCTTTACAAAGTTTCATCAAATTTAGTGCAATCGCTTTAGAAATAGAGCTCTTTTTCAAAAAGTCATTGTCAATGACATAGTCGCCGCTTTTTCAACCAGATATTAACTGAATGTGCTCACGTGTTGATATCCAGTGAACAGACTAGAAAATTTTAGCATTTACTCAACAGAACAACGTGTGCTTATGTTACCGCTGAATGGAAGGAATGACGTGTTATATGAATGACTTGTACAGATTTTGAGTTTGACAAAATTACAAACCTAGTTATCAAGCATTGAAATTGACTGCTGATGACTTGACATGTATTGACATTTATCAGACACTACTGGACGCATAAATAATACAGTATGACATGAATTACTGCATACTTTTTGACTGATATGAAATTGTGTAAAACAATTGTACCTTTGACCTGTCTCAAACGACGACGAGCAAATCAATTGTACATTTGACCTGTCTCAAACGACGACGAGCAAGTTGATGTTAGACAACATTTGCATACCCCAGATTAATCACTAACCAAAACACAAGAACAAAGACAGACAGTGTATATTCTGACAGCAGTTCAATTGGGCACATGACGCGGAGTGGAAGACAGACTTCTGATAAGACTAGACGTATATACGAGCATGCCAGAGTAACTATCTCTGACGAGGATTTATTGTATTATGTTTTTTAATATTCCTGTCAATAAACCAAATTCATACCAATATAATGGACACCCGTGTGAGGCGTGTAATAAGAACAATCAGATATATGTTATATCATTATATGTAGCAGGTTTCATCATCTTTCGCACAGTACTCTCAGAGTTAAATCACTAATTAGAAAACTTTATTTAATATGTAAATGAGCTGATTATTAACTTGACACGCCCAATGCTTCTCAGTACAATTGAATATGTATCAGATCAATATCTGTAGCAAGTTTCATGGAATGTAATGCTGTAATTTTGGAGTAATATCACTAATTGCAAAGTTCGTTAAATATGCAAATGAACCCTTAATTAACTCCACACAACTAAATGCTTGACACCACAATTAGATATCTATCGGATTAGTATGTGCAGTAGATTCACCAAATTTTGTGCAGTTATTTTGGAGTTATATTACTAATTACAAAGCTTCATATAATATACAAATGAGTTATTTGTTAACTTGACACTGCCAAATGCTTGTCAGTACAATTAGATATTTATCAGATCAGTATCTGTACCAGATTTCACTGACTTGGGTGCCGTAATTTCAGAGTGATATACCTAATTACAAGGCATTAAATATGCAAATGAACCCTTAATTAACTTGACACTACTAAGTGCTTTACACCATAATTAGATATTAGTCAGATCAGTATGTGCAGCAGAATTCATCAAATTTGGTGCAGTTATATCAGAGTTATATGACTAATTATACAAATTCATAAAATATGCAAATAAACTATTTAATAACTTGACACAGCCCAATGCTTCTAAGTATAATTGGATATATATCAGATCAATATTTGTTGCACGTATCATCAAGTTTGGTGCAGGAATTTCAGAGTTATGTCACTAATAACAAAAGTTCGTTAAATATGCAAATGCGCAGATAATTGACATGACACTCACAGTATCATCATCATGTTCTGAGATTGTCATCTGTGAAAAGTTTCATACCTACACACAATGTCATTACCGTGTTCATAGGGAAACCATTGTACGGAAAAATGATATTGCATAACTTCATTAACATACAAGCAACACTAACCAAAATCTAATCAGTTCTTGCAAGTAGCATATGGTACCTGTGTACCATATGCTGACTTGAATCTGTTCAGGCGTTTTTGAGTTATAGTGTAAACAGACAGACAGACAGACACACAGACAGACACACACACACTAACATACACACACACACACTCACGGACAGACAGACAGACATCGATATGACATTAGCCCACGTGTAAACACGTGAGCTAATAAAATGACCGTCACACGACCATATTTGGTCGGATCGCACAACTATTTTATGTGCATATGCCTTACATAAGGAGTAATCCTTGTACCAAGATTGAATGGAATCGCTTGAGGCGTCTCAGAGAGGACGCACGTACGGACGCATGCACGGACGCACGCACGGACATGACCAAACCTTTAAGTTCCCCCGGACGGTGTCCGTGGAGACTAATCAGCTCGGCCATAATTGAGATGATGAGGTATTAAAGTGGCGTTCCCACTTGGTAACATGTTTAAACACATTTTTAATGCCAATGGTCGATATTTGATGTGGCGACTGCGAGCGGATCTAGAGATATCGATAAAAATAATGTCCTCAAAAATGTAAAAGTTTGAATTCCGATGGCCCACCTAAATTCAGCTTCCGAACATCGAACTGTCGGCACTGGGGCCATTGTCAACTAAGCTAGGGAGTATGAGTCTACGCTGACGCTGCTGAACGCCATAGTACCACTCGTGTCGGTGATCGATCATGCGCCGCGGGAGAAAGCCGAGTCTTACTGACTCAGCAAACAAACGAAAAAGAAAGTTTGCTGATTGCACCAGAATTGGCATAGATGACTAGTATAGCCGCCGGGAAAACTATCGGGAGCGCCTCGGTACACTTTCCCATTGATAATCGATGCATCGATGGTCTGTGACTCAATTCTGGTCGCACACAGATTAACCCTTTATACGAGAAAACTCTCCAAATATTTAGAGTACATTTGACTTAAAAAAACCAACATTTCATCATGGAAACACCCTGGATAATCGCGGTCGGCACACGTAAGTATAACACATCTTTGCCTTGCTAAGAGCGCATTGCACAGAGTCAACAATATAATGCAATACAGTGGCAATGTACATTGACAGGATTTCAACATTTTGAAACTGTATATGGCAAAGACTACCTTGACGCGGTAGAAGATGATATCAGAGATATAAATCTGAACTGTATATCTTATTGCATATTCAAATAGGAAAGATTTTTACGAAACGGAACTTAGTTTCGGCCAACAGGCTGTCTCAGCACTGGCAGACGACAAAATGTAGTCATCAGAGGCGGCTAATATTTTACACATAAAAAACTGATATCTACGTGGTATTGATTAAAAATATAATACAACTGATTGAGAATAATGTAAACCACAAAAACTAAGGAGAAGTTTTTAAAAAAAACTTATCTGTGGTAAAGGCATAATGCTGTGCATAAAGTCTTGGCAGTGGGAGGTACATTAATCGCGTCGTTTTAACTAATTATTGACTCCCTAGAATATCGTTAATCAGCACAACAACAAACCTTCGGGGGATTTAGGATCATAGTCAGAAACGATCTCAAAACTTCGGGATGTGAAAAATACGCTCGGGAAATGACATGTTATTATCGATATCTCGCGATCCGCGTACAGTCGCCACGTCAAATATCAACCGTTGGCATTAAAAATGTGTTTAGAAATATTACCAAGTGGGAATGCCACTTTAATCACTGTACTCACCTGTTTGCAGAAAACACAGCATAAACAACGCCATCAACTTGCACTGTATCCTCTGAAAAAGTAAAAAAAAATATTATAATATTATATACATATTGATTACGCATAACACTAAGTCAAAAATAAGGCGATAAAGAAGTCACTGGTATGTACCTTACGGAGGCAAAGAAAACCTAAGCCAGGACCTCTTTTCTCTAAAATTGATGCATGCAGCTGACATAATATCTAATCCGAGTGGTACCCTGATAACAATGCATCCAGCCGATGCACAGTCTCAGTCATTATTACATGCCTTGTATTTATGGATCGTCCTGTGCTCCGTAGGATTCAAAGGTAACTCAACGATGATGTCGCGGGCCCCATAATATTTGACTGAGAGTGAACTGGAACTATTTACAACTTGACAACTTGAAAAAAAAAATCGATAAAGTGTATAACAGTAATTTAAATACATCATTCGACAATGAATATTTTGTTAACGAATTTTCTTCTGACAATGAAAAGAGATATGTTTGTCATTAATTTTCGAATAAAGCGAAACTTTTAGATGTCAGAGAGGCATGTAATAAAAACAGTACTGCCTGAACAAGGGATATTACTTTAAGGCAGGAGGCCTACTTTTGCTCTCCATGCGTTGGGCAAATGGCCACACACCCTCGGGCACATACATGTAGTTCCTTGTTTAGGCTATAATATATAATGTTGACTAGAGGTAACTATGTTTGGTAGTGCATTAAAATTTGACTCAGAAATGTAAAATCTAGGTGTGTTCCAACTTTGAAGCCATGCATGCATCTGAAATTTACAGCTAATATGCTTGTCAGTTTGAGCAGGACAGGTTTCGGTTCTGCTCCATCTGCACAATGCTGAGATATAAATAGTCTCCACCGCATCGCTATATAGCTATGAAATAGTATTATAACTTGATCCATTTCATATATGCCTGATCCACTTTCCAAAGCCATTTTCTCATTCTTTTAACAAAGGGATCAGCAATGACTAAAGTGGACTTCTCAACATTTAAACCTGATTCAGTTATTTTGTGGACAACAAGGTGAAGGCCACCTGTGCAGTATACATATTCATCTGTGCAAAAGAGACTGCCGGTGTGGTAAATTTTGAGTTTTCTCTGTAGATTGTAAATTTTAAATCAGAGCATTAAGTGACACGTACCTCAGGTTTTGCAGTCTAAATGCTGAAGAAATATGACATAAAACTGGTCCAATAATCATTTCCATTCAAGGTAATACATTACCAGGTCCATGGGACATATGTGATTTACAAATTTAAGCAGGACCATCCTGAACCACTGATAGTTAGTGGTGGTACCAGGTGTCCGGAATGGGTAAGAAACCCTGCTAGCATGCTACACCCTTCGGGATTTGTCCGAAAATTGTCTAAATATTGTATGAAATGATACAGGATATGAATCGCTGTAATAAGTCAAAACCGGGAATGCTATCGCTAATTATTTGAGTGACCAAGTTGTCATATTTGGCCACAATGTCGTCATATCGACCGTAGAACTTTTTGAAAGTTTTAACGAGTCTTTTTGTTGTGTATCCCTGTTTCACTAATTTTGATGCCAATAAGCTGTGTCTCAGTTGAAAATCAGCGTAGGAATCACAAGCCCTACAATACCTGAGAAGTTGAGACACGTACACATCATAAGCAGGTGCAGACAGAATATTACTTGACAAGTAGGGATAATTTATGATTTCGAAATCGAAATCATCCCTTTTGACATACAGCTTAGTGTGTAGCCCATTAGGCCAAAAAAAAAGAAATGTTTCTGGTCAGCGCGCGCGTCAATTGAACAACAGCGCGTCACCCTTTTTTTTCCTGGTTTGTGGCTGGCGGCGGCGGCAAACTACGTACTGATTACTATGACACCAAACCAAAATGGCTGAAAGAGAAAAATCTTTGGGGCACATGATCAGTGACTGCATGAACAGTTTAAAAATGTTACTATATTGATAAAACTATAAAACTCAGTGTTCTCTCCAGGCCATAGCGCTCCCGCTACGCTTTCGCCTCTCCCCGCTTCGCTTTAAAATATTCCCGCCATCCTTTAGTTCACACGCTATGCGTAGCTACCAGCTGATGCATGCATTGTCAATGTCTACACATTAGCGCTCACTGCAACTTTCAACCTGGTGAAAGAGTGGAAGGTGTGAAGTATGGTATGCATCAGATAAGTTGTCCGGAAGTGTTGAGAGGAACGTTAAAACAATAGAAGAATCGGCTGGGTTGTTCGCAAATTTTCATTCCAGAACGACAACACGACCAACAAAGACCTTTAATACTCAGTATACATCGCGGACAAGTGTTCACAGAGGTAGGCGGTGTAGCACTAGTAGGGCCTTTGATCACATTCCCATGCTTAGATCAACGAAATGGACCGCAAAAGAAACAAGAGTTGACCGGTGAGGTTGATTATGATTGTACAACGATGAGTTTTGTCTGAGTACCATAACGATCGCGATCGAGTTCACATTGCATACATTTCAATATGGCGGTGGCCATGTTGGTGGACGCCGGGGTTTAAACGTGTTGACGTTGATCCTGGCGTCGCGTGTGGTTCCACTCTGACACGTTCTCTGAAA
>LD342887.1:0-41344 GCA_001465055.1 Ptychodera flava | reverse complement strand
ATCACCATGAAAGGGTGATACAGTTGTTTGGCCAAAGCCAACTGTACTCCACAACTACTTGACACACAACAGTTACAATGGATGGTACGGTAAACATGATATGTTGACGTCAACAAATTAAAACAGTACAGTTCATGAGACTTCCCCCTGGTATATATACATACACCACACAATAAATTCCCACAATTTGGTTTGTTTTCTACACACGACATTAGAATTTTGGTAACTTTTTCAGTTCTGCCTGAAAGCAATAAGGCAAACCCTCTAGACAAATGCCATACTTTTGGTGAGCAATTTATGACAAACTGAAGAGGTCATTCTCTTAGATAGAAAAGTCAGCATGTAAATTTCTTTTGTCTTTCTGGTGGATGGGGGAAACAATATCCTTTTGTATCATGAAACAGGTGCAACTAGCCTCCCTACTTTCAATCACATTCTGTATGGCTGAGGACACCATCAGTGGAAATTTATGAAAATACTATCTCTCTCAATCAAGCATAATTTTCTGAGTCATTTAAAATGGCAATTTAGAAGAATGGTGTCCTTAAAAGTACATTTTCAGAATTAAAGAAACCAGTCTGTGAATTTGTGTACACAGGGGAGACTTTGTAGATTTCACTGAAGAGTCTCTGAGTGTATAAATCATGATTAACGTGTATAGGAAATATCAAGTACTGTGCCAAATGGGAGGTAACCAAGCTGGTGCGTTTGGGTTAAATGAGCTATATATCTTGTTATCATTTTGTCACAATTATGCAATTCAGCACCATTTTACAAGTGGTATAGCCACAAACTGATTACATCAAATCACTGTACACAAGACACAGACGCCCTGAAAGTTATGGCACTGTGTATCGTGTATGGCAGTTTTGATGTCATCAGTTAGTGGCTATATCACTTGTAAAATGATGCCTGCAATTCCCTTTATGCAAAATGTGTTGGAATGAACCCTGTATATTGACCAAACTGATCAGGATATTTATCTCTTATTGCCCAAACACAGCAACCTGGTATCACTCTAGTTTCCTGCGCCAGGTTTCCCATGCTCCCACAAAATAAATTGCTGGTATGCAGCATGCCTGTTGCACTTGTGGTAGTCATCAAAGTCATTGGTGGCCATCATATCCATCCGATAGGCTCTAGCAACTGCAAGGACTCCTTCATCAAGGCAGATAACTCTGAAATCCTGTAAAATACGATATTTGTTTCAATATGTATTGCTTTTGTTTATATTTGCCATTATTGGATAAATTCTCATTGATCTCTACTTCCTTTCCCAAAGTTCTGAGTTTGATACTAGTTTGCTTGTCTCAAAAATATTTTTAGAAGAACAGTAACACTGTTACAGTATCTATGCTGATCTTCTGAGAGGTGTTCTTCCTTTGAAATACCAAAATGAGGATTTTTATGTACACATGTAACAGTAACAGTCTCGTCTTACATTTTAGAATTCCTCTGTGACCATGCCAGTGCATTCTCAACACTCAAGAGCATTACGTATCCAAAAGTCATTACATAAATAATTTGCCCAGCACACATGGCTTTCCATCTCAGTCAGTTGGTATTCATCACATTTAGAATAATTATTACATATGCATCAAGACTGTTTACCAGATCTGATCTAAAAGCAAAGGATGACTTGCAGTTGATTGGATTTATTGCATTAAATTGACAATTCAGTCCATAAATGATCATGGGTAGGGACAATATGGTTAAAGTAGGAATTCCCTAATAACTTGTATGATGATTTTATTAGAAAAAATTCATGGCAAACTGTCTGCTTGTTTGCATTCAGTTCATAAACATGCTGACTAGCAATCTGGAGATACAGAGCCCAGGCACCTCCCCACAACATTTTCTCTCAGCAAGGGTTGGCATCTGCCGACAGTTTTGACGGACACATCAATCCTGACTGCTTTGTGAAGGTCCAGGATGGGATCCTCCAGCCTGTTCAGATAGGACTGCAAAGTCAAATATTAAACTTATGTCCCTCGCAACCACCTGCAACAGAAGATCATGCTTCTGTTCTTGTGTCATTTTCTGCAGCATCTCCTGAAAAGAAGATGATATTATTGCGATGGCTATATGCTGATGTCAATCTGTATGCCCCATTATCACGGTGTGTATACAAAGCAAAAATTTTACTTACATGAAGAGTATTTTTCCGTTGCTGCACATCTCACAATGCCTCATCTGCTCTTGTCACAAGCCTTCCCCATCTAGCCCCTCTTCCTCTGCCCCAACCTTTGCATCCCTGTCCTCACCCTCTCCCTGTGCCTCTCCTTCTACCCCTGTCTCCCTCTTCTTGCTTGGGATTCAGTTATTACAGAACTATCAGTAGAATCGGTCGGTGATGTCTGCAAAATGAAAGAATCAGAAAAATTACAAAGGAGATTCAAATGTAGGTATACTGCACTCTGCCGGTCACTGATCAGTGTTGAGTTTTTCTTTGTTACCATCTTCTCTTCTAAACAAAGCCAAGTAAGTAGTCGACACTTTACTTTAATTCTTGACCATAACATGGCAAGTAAGCTGTGGGTTAAATCTTGGTGGAAATTAAGATGTGTAAAGTCAGACTAAAAATTTGGAAGGAAATATGCTTCTGATGCATAACATATATATATTTGACATTTTCAAAGCCACTGCATAAAAGGACCACCTTTGTCATATATGTTGTACAGACCCTCAAGAAATACACTGACAATGTGTTGTTTACCCTTCAAATTGCCCAGCAAATTGTACTTCAATCAAAAGCCATGGCGAAAATGCAAATCACAATAAAACAGCTGTTTGTCCTTGTTTTGGTATCACCATAGCAACGTTATAGTCACAAGTGCGAACAACGCCGTTTTCTCCATGCTCAAAGTTCATCGCTTTGAAAAGAAAATTTCTAAAACGAGTTGGCATAAGTTTACAGCTGTACCACACATCACACAGCCTTGTTGTACCTTTCTTTCTACCTCCATGGTTGTAATGCTACCGTAATCATCACGAAGCTTGCTAAACTCGTCCTCTCAAACATAGGATCGGGGCCGTATGTCTCAACAGTTCGATTAGAGCTGACTAAAAACACACGAAAGGCATTGTTAAACTCAAGGTTATTCACACAATAATTCCGAATCTGTGTAAAGTAAGTAATCTGTTTGCAAAATGACTCGGAAATTGACAGTGTTCAGAAATAAGATCGACTGCATTTGGTCAATGCCGCTCGCTCATGGTTCACGCATCATGCGCATGGCTCACTGAAGCCAAATATAAGCGAATACGTTCGTAATTACAAAACCCGAACGGCGTATCGCTAACTGAAAACCATTCTGGGAAAATCCAGATTCAAAACGAATTACTAGTTCTGGAAATCCATGCGAAACAACGAACCACAACGAAACTCTAGCGTACGCTAGCCTATGGGCAGCTACCCGTACGCTTTACCGGACTTCGACCAGCGGCCGCCTGGCCGGGCCAAATTCACAAACAAGCTCAAGTTCCTTGTCATTTCAATCGCATCGTTTATGCCTACAACTGTTGTAACACCCTCTTTGTTCAAATGAAACATCGAACTGGAGAACAATCAGCATTAAATACTAGGTTTGAGGGGGCAGAAAACACGTGAGTTTGTTTACAAAATAGACATAAGCTGAGTTACATTACCTCATGTGTTGACTCCATTGTTGTCGAGTTGCGAATGGGGTCACGCTCCCACATCGCGCAGTATCACACAGTAAGATCCCGCTCTCGTCCTCCGTGTGACGTTGCATTTGCTGTGTTCTTTGTCACGTGACTGCTTTTGCGAAATGGCGGTACATTTAAAATGAGGCGATATCGCGTGAATTTCCTTGCGTTCTGTGTCGTTTGTGACCGTCCTAGTATGTTAGTTGAAGGGTATATCGCTTAATTGCAAGAATTCAATCAACATTCGAGACGTTTGGGGGTTATTTTAGGGTAAATAAAATGTTAAAAGTTACAGCTCACGGGCCTTTAACTGACCCTCTTCCCTCCCTTGAGGAGGAGAAAAAAAAATCCGCGTCGCCGCACCATTTTTTTAAGAAAGGCCTGACCAGAAACATTTCTTTTCTTTTTTTTGGCCTTAGTACTCACTTGTAGGAATAGATCAAGATATGAAGCAGAGTTCCTACCCTCTGTTGTTTCTTTGATTTCCAACTAATCAGGATAAATATGATGTAAGTAATTTGATATGTCTGGATTGTCTAGACTAATCAGATAATCGATATATCTTTGCGTGTTGTTAAAACGCCTTGCAAGTTTTTTAGACCCTGCTTTTTAGAGAGGTTGTAGGAACTTTGCTTCATATGAATATAGAAATATCTAAGCAAGAAGGGGTGCACAATTTGTACCCGTTAGTATGCCAATAGATTGCTGAAATATCATACCGCCAAACTTAACAAAATATGTTGTCGATTAAGAAATTAAGCTCCTTAATAATTTCTTCATCTGTGTATTTATGCTGGGCATCCATGTTGTTACTGAAATAACCTGACCTATGTTTGATGGTAATGTATTGGTACCTTCTACTGCCATTTTTATGCAGGAAAGCTTGTTTAACAAGAGATGACAGCCTTGCTTTAAGTTTATTCGTGGGGTATTGTGGTGTATAATGTGGAAAAGTCAAATGTTCGGAGCTGAACCTCTTTTTCTTGACTTTTAAATCAAGCAACAATTCCTTCGAATTTTTTTGTATCCACATTTGATTCAACCCACTTGTTTCATACACTTTGTCACAATATCGAAAAAGACCATTTTGATGGTTGCAGTTTAGGTATCCAATACAACATAGGCAGTTTTTTGTCCTTCTCTTTCAAAGGAACGCCAAATTCATTGCACAGAGATGAATGGTTTGAAAAATGTCTTCATCAGTGAGGGAGGAAAGAGTGTATGTTGTATTATTCTTATCTGAATGAAGGTTTATTCATCTATTATACACTGGATATAATAATTCCTACAGACGAAGATAATGTTGTTTGAAGCTTTGTCTGCTGGAACTACAACATATTCGTTGTGCAAAGCATTGAGGCATGCTTTGACGGATGGGTCATCAAATACTGAGGAAGTATTTACATCTTTACTGTGAGAACGGAAATGTGAAATACGTGATTTTAATTTATCTCTGACTTTGCTTAGCCAGTCAGGGAAGCATTCCACATCAACTTCCTGAACTGCAGCCCACTGTCTTGCAAATTTTTCAATAATAATTCGGAAATTAAATTTCCAATTAATATTTTGTTGCTCTCGGTATTTTGGGCCATATTGAAAGAGTTGCCGAAGTTTGCTGTTGGTAATGATGGTCAGGTCACCAGTTATTATATGACCAAGTGGTTTATAGCAAAAGGGGATGGCAAGCAATAACACGTTCTGCTGTTGTTTAAAGGAAAGTTGAAATTTTTCAAGACATTGTTATAGTTAAAAAGTTTCCTACCAATAGTTTTTGTGTATGAGAAGAAAACTATAGGTGGTTCTTGAAATTTAAAATATGGAGGTATTTCTTCCACAGCTTTCTTAGCATGGAAACTACATACATGTTAACTACATACATGTATTAAGGATACAAATTATACACCAAATATTTCAGTACAATACGACTTTTGCATACATGTACATATATAACGTACATACTGCATGGACAGTCAGCTTAAACAGAGCGGCATTCTATATTCTGTGAAATGAAAGGGCATTTTTGAGATTTTATAGTGTGTTAATTAACATTCATAAAAACAACTGTATGGAAGTCCATAAGGAGATTGCACATAAAGATATTGTAAGAAGATACTTAAACCGGTGTGCGGGGTATAAAAGGCCCCTAACTTATTGAAAATTCATAATGGCGCTTGAGTGACAACTGGCAATAGCTAGGTAGATCGCCCGTGAAAATCAGCCTAAACGATTCTCAAACATATATTATTGGTATACCATGAACATGGACTGTTTATAAACACCTAAGCCATACAGGTATCTGCAAAGTTTCACAAAGTTTTTTAAAACTACGACGATTAGGGAAAAAATCGCTTTCTGAACGAAGGGAATGACCCTCAGGAGATAGTCGTTCCGTGATTCAAACAATTGTCAATCATTCGGTGACGCGCAGAGGTGTAAACTGGTCAAACATTTGCTGTGCATACGAGAACAATTACGATGTTATATGTAAACTTAGAGTTATATCAGCGGGCGAAGGATGAAAACTTTGTGTTGCCATAAACTTTTTTGCTAGCGTTTATGGTGCAATGACATCACGAAAGTGAACCATTTTCAGACGTGACTTAGCAAGAGGATTAGTCAGTAAGCTTACCCGTAGTACGATGTTTTCTAGCGAAAAGCGCGTAAGCAGAGTCCGTAGTTTGCACTGAGAATGGCATCGAAAATAACCATCAAAACATGGCGGTAGCCTCCAGGATCAATTTAATTATTGTCAGTCGAAGAGATCCACGTTTTTAACAACCCCCCCCTTCCAAATCTACGGCCGAACGTGACGGTACTGAACAGTTGTTTTGGATATATATGCTGGCCCCGAAAACGGCCGTATGTACACGTGTTTTTACACGTGGAAATGACATGTCGTGTTCGGAGGGCTGGTACTAGTAAGGTTTTGACATACCGATTATCCCAGTTACATTTGGACTTCTGTGATGAGAATTTAACAAAAATTGTAAGATATTTGAACAGTTGAAACATTCAATCTTTCAGTTCAAGATGAGCAAGTAAGCGCCATCAACCAATCTTGTAAACGCTTTACGCGTGTCTGAGGACAGCTTATTGATTCCGCGCTACATCGTTATAATATTTCGGCAAAAGCTGGACTTTACATGTAATTCCTTTTAATAACCATGGAGGTAGAAAGAAAGACGGAGAGGAACCCAGTCTGTCATTGATTCCAGTCGAAGGATAACAAACGTTTCGAGCAAAACTTGCAATTGCTCTGAAAATAAACATAACTCGTGATAATTTTTCGATATCACCCCGCCGCCAAGCAACCGAGCAACTGACCGCGATCGCTATTACAGATATCGTGATACACGGGATTCAAGGAAGTCTCGACCCTTCCGTGAATTTCCTTTATTTTTGCGATCGGTCATGACGTCGCCGTTTACCTATTTCCTACCATTTTCCTGACGGGTTCCTTTTCCTTCCTAGTTTTTCTTTCTTTCTTTTTCCTTTCGAGTAGGCCTATTGCCATGGCATAACTGAAACGAACCGGGAAACGAAGGCTGTACGTACCCAAGCCTGAGTGTGATTAGAGAGCAAACAGATTACGCAGATAATGCGAACGATCGCAACCGTTGCCAACAAACTCATTATGCAGAGCCATGCCCCAAAACGCCCACCCAAACTTGGCACTAATCCTGATCCCGGTCCATTTCGAGCCGGGCTTTAAAGAGCAAACTTTTGTTCAACATTAGTTCTTAGCTTACCGAGCACATCATAGAATTGCTGAAATTCGTTGAAATCATCACTTGTCACAGAACAATCAAGTCGTGCTGTCAGATAGCTGGACCATCTGCCTTTCAGTACATTGGTATTTCCACCCTTATCAACCTTATCAAGCAAAGAATTATATAATTGTTGTAAAAACCATTCATACATTGATCACCAGAACATTGATAATTGCATCCCCTATCTGTGAGTTAACATAAATGTACCATTGGTATATATAGAGTATATAGTGAAGAATTGGTTAATACTGTTATGTTGAACACAAATATTGTGAACCATACAGAGTAAGTCTAATTATAGCCTGTTATTATCGTGACTGTCAGTGTTGCAATATATGCCGTCTTAGCACTTTTCTTTGATAGTATTTTAACACATCATTGACACCTTGAAATGGCACGCAGATCCACAGTGCATCAATCTCCTCAAATCCATTTTGTGACCCGAATTTAGATTGAACATATCCAGGCTATCAACAATTAACATACATTCCTGGGTAGGTGTACTGCATGAAACATTATAACCACATAGAGGAATGGCAAGAAGCTATACTGCATACAATATATACTGTACAGTTGAAGTATGTAATTTTTCAGCTTAATTCTGCTTTGTTAATGAAACATGTTAGGGAACAGAGTACGTAATACATTAATACTCTAAAAGAACTCCCTATGTCAAGAGTCTGTTTTGATGTATACGAAGTGGGCAGATAAGTTAGCCATAAACATTTTAGATGCAGCGATCTCACCTCACAGACTTTTGCAACCCTGGAGTACGTCAATTCTTGGGGATATTGATTTTCATTCTCGTTGGCAGTTTCCCTGAAGAAAAAAAGGACCTCTTCTGTTCCATCATCTCTAGTCACAGAATGTGAAGAGATGAATTCTGACTCTGTAAAGATAACAAATCCATTCAACTGAATTATCATTTATGTATGTATGTATGTATCATAATGTTTTGTTCTTCATTTAGGCATAATAACAGCAATGGTCGGATCTGTTTATGTGATATCACAATCGGAACTAATTTGGGAGAATAGAGTATAGTAGTAATGTTGGATTAACTAGCAAATTCATGCTCATGTATTTTTCTTGTTATTGCAATTCACTTGTATTTTTTAATAATTTGTAAGATAGCAACTTTCAGCTGTAGGGCACCTTACACTTTTGATAAATTTGAACAATTAAAAGATCCTATTCTCCCAAATGTGTTCAAATCGTATTATATACAAATGACTCTCAACGAAGAAAAGATCATTTAACCAACAACTATACTGTTAATAAATTTCCTGCACATGGCTCTTAAAAATAATTGTCATTTCAAGATTGTTTGAAAAACACAGTTACACAACTTCATAATGTATTTTAAATGCTCATTGGAAAAACAAGTCCCATTTAAAGCCCAGAGCAACGTTCTGAACTGTGCTAGGTAATATGACAATGTGTATATAGGCCACTTCAGAAAAGCTTTGTTAACCAAAATTACACTTCGCGCCTCTTCATAAACTGGTTTTAATACGTATATATCTTGAGCTTGTGGATGACTTATTATGCTGTTCTGAGAATGTGTCATAATAAAGTGGCCATTGTGCATTTCAAGCAATCACATATAGTGACACGCAGAAGGTGATGGTCAAACACTTGCTATTTATCATATACCCATGCCCGTATCGCCTCATCCTAGTGACGTTTACCGTAAAATATTAGCTGCGATATTTCACGGTCAACGTCGATATATTCACGATAAATGTCATCGGTTTTGGAGTATTCCCGAACTACATTTGCAATTTGATGGTAAACAATGTAAACAAACAAAATGGAACTCGCTCTCCGCCTGCGAAGCGATGTCGCCGACGTAAAAATTTAAAGAGCTTTGAGCCCGGTTGTGTCACTGTCGGGGGAAATGGGTGCCATGCTTATTCCTAAAATCACGAGGAAGGGAGTATTTTTATTCCCTATCACGGGTCCGTGAAATCGAGAAAATGGGGTACTCTTCCAAAAGCCTGGCCTGAGAAAGGTTGGAAATATCCCAGGAAATACCTATCAGACACTCAAACTTCACCAAAAGTTTCATGTGCGTTTCCTATGATTTGATCTGGTTTAAAACTGTTATTCGAAATCTAATGAATTTTATGAGTTAATTTTACAAAGGTAACAGTTTCTTGTAGACTGTGATATGTGTTAATATATATGAAAACAATATCATAATTCAGCATTGACCTGACTCTAACATCACGTCTCCCTCCCTGGATTTTGTAAATAAGGGGGTATTTTTGGTCACATTTTCTCCCATATTTCTCGAGCTCAAAATAAGGGATCTTTTTTGTTGAAAAATCCAAGATTAGGGGTATCTTGAAATTTTGTGGAACGAGCATGGATGCCCATGCTCTCTGAGAGTGTCACCATCGGGGCTTTGAGGAACACGGATATTTTGGTCTGCTAAATACGGAAATAATATGTTGAGTCTTGTAATGTTTTCCCATGGGTTTTCTGTTAAAGTTCTTGTATTTCTTTTAGACTAGCTCTAGCAAACATTCTTCACAAACATAGAGGAGATACTGTAAACCGTTAACACTTGGACTGAGCAGTGTCATATCATCTGCATAGCTTAGGTTGTTTACCATGACAGCACATATATTACAGCCAATGTTAACAAGTGTCACAAAGCTTCTGAATCAAATCATCAATGTAATGATAAAAAGGTAAGGAGAAAGTACCCCTCCTTGCCTTTCACCATTACTTACAGGGACCCAATCAGACATGGAATTTCCCATCGAACACAAAACAAGTGGTTTCTATACCAGAAATAAAGAAATCTTAAAATATAGAGAGGGACCTCCCTGTCAATGAGCTTCTGTATTAACTTTAAGTGATTCACGCTGTCGAATGCTTTCGATGCATCGAGAAAACAAAGGAACATCTGACCCCCTTTGCTGGTATAGTAATTAACTATTTCTTTTCAGGCGAATAAACAGAGTTCAGTAGAATGGTTACGTTTGAAACCAAATTGAAGATGATGAGAAATCATATGATACTGACATCTCTTAAGGACAATATTCTCCAGCACCTTTGAAAGAATAGTAGCCAACACAATGGTACGGTAGTTTGAGACTTCACCGGCCAGCTTTGTTTTATCCTTGATGATATGAAACAAAGTAACGTCAGTGAGACGAGAAGGCAAACAACCATGGGAAAGCATTGCGTTAAAACAATAGGCAAGTAGCGGAAGGATATTTGAGTGTGAAAACTTCAGATGCTCTGCTGTAATGTTGTCAGCTCCACCTGAGTTCTCATCGAGTAACTGACAGAAGGCTTCTAGAATTTCGTCCGTTACAACGAAATGGCCAGAGGAGAAAGTAACATTGCTCAGCTCCTCCTCCTCTATATCCCTCTTCTCCGAAACAGAAGACACTGAATTTAGAATTGCACTGAAATGATTTTGCTACATTGTAGCAGTTTTAGCATGCCTAGATGCATCGGCTTCTGTATATGCTCAATGAGCTTTATTGCTCGAACGTTTTCTGACCTCGTTCCAAAACTTATTTTGTTCATGACACTCTAAGTGATTAGCCATTTTATCAGCCCTAATTTGATTTTCATTGCTCTTGCAAACACAAAAAGATACTTGAAATTAGCCCAGGATTTCCTCATCATTTGAAATAGGGACTATGTTTTGGGTTTTCTTCCATTTACGCAAGGCAAGAACATTTTGCGGGCAACCTTGACACAGTCATTTCAACCAGGGACGGTGTTATAATTACCCTTGGATGAAGGTTTTAAAGTCTCATGCGCTGCATTAGTCAAAACGGCAGTATGTTCAAGCAATAAAGCACACCCAGCGACGGTTACCACGAGATTTTGACCAGTTCACGCCATATAT
Source organism: Ptychodera flava (assembly GCA_001465055.1). Lineage (NCBI taxonomy): Eukaryota > Metazoa > Hemichordata > Enteropneusta > Ptychoderidae > Ptychodera > Ptychodera flava. Next base: position 30,028 of record LD342887.1, on the reverse strand, counting down.
GCACAAGCGATAGCGAGCGCATATAAGAAGTGAACTGGTCAAAATATCGTGGTATACCGTCGCTGGGTGTGCGTTATTGCTATTGTATCATAACAGGTTTTTGCCCAAGCTGAGAGCTCGCGTGTATGCCAGCCGTGGTATATCGCCAATACACCACGGTTCTTTACGCGTCTCGATCAATCAGATCGCTGCCTTTGCGCCATCAATATACTAGTATGATGTAATACTGTATAACTCATTGATTGCTTGCAAATGCGAGGAAACTTTACAATTGCCGTTGCACTTGCACTTGAGGCACTCAGGTATGCTAATATTATCACAATGCTTTTTGGTGCAATTTGTGTACGCAGATGTTGTATGACCCGGGAGCTTCTTCCAGTCTATCTGGAAGTACTGGCTATCAGACACAGCATGTACTTGCTTTCCGTCACATGAGATATCACAGTGTATATTGATAGACAGCGGTGGATGATCAGAATCAACAAAATCATGAAGAATGTTGACAGAAATAACTTTGCTGTGAGACTGTTGAGTTGTGATGCAGTGGTCAATTCATGAAGTAGTTACGTGAACATCACAAACATATGTAAAAGCCGCTTATTTCAAACTCAACATTTCCACATCAGAGATAACGTAATCACATTGATCACAATACCCTTTTAACTCCTTAGGGAGCGTTCAGTTATTACGGCCGGGATGGGCCGGCAAAATCTAGGGGGGTCACCTTAAATATGAAAACTGCAAAAGGGGGGTCATGTATTTTTCAAAAAGCTCAGAGGAGGGGGTCACTGAATTTTCATAAGTATCCGTCCCGTCAAAAAGCAGTTTCAGTGTTCGGAAATATTCTTGGAGATAAAAATGATTCGCTGCATGATTTCATTCTCTGAAGTCATTTAACTAAATCTAAACAAAAGTGTAATTATCTGTCACATGAACATCTTGACTTGGCAATTCCGAGGCTTGTCTTATTGTAAATCAAGCTCACTGAGGACAAAGAACAATTCCTATTACTTACATATTAGAGATAAAGCAAGTTTTGTCAGGAAAATTATTAAACAGTTACCTGTAGACTAATAGTACCAGGAAAAGTGAAATTATACTTTAGGTGAAATTCCAATATCACACTTGTTGTCAACATCTAAACTTTCAAATACCCAATTTGAATCAAGTACATTTGTATCAATTATCCAACATCTATAAGAGCACAAATTAATTCAGTTTAGCATTTAAAAAATTATTCATAGTTTTCTCATAGGCTCAAATGTATAGTGAATCAACATTTTGGTGAAATTCCAAAATCCAATTTCTTGCACATATATCACCCTTTAACCATCCTAGTCCAACTAAGTACTTTTAAATGAATTATCAGACGTCTATAAATACACAGATTTAGATAGTTTTGTATTGAAAAAAAATTATTCATAGTTTCCTCATAGACTCCCATGTACAGTGAATCTACATTTCGGTGAAATTTCAAAATCCAATTTCTGGCGAACTAATCAATTTGTTACCAGCCTAGTCTAACCAAGTACATTAATATTAATAATCGAGAGTAAATAAATACACAGATTTTTCTATTTTTGTATGGACAAAAATGTTCATAGTTTCCTCATAGACTCCCTTATAGTGGATGAACATTTTCAGTGAAATTCCAAAATCAGATTTCTTGTACACATAACATGCACCATCATATTCTTGTCAAGTAAAATTATGTTAATTATTGAACATCTTTATATCCAAAAGTATAGCAAATTTTCATTGGAAAAAATTATTCACAATTTTATCATATACGCCCATGTATAGTGGATGAACATTGTTTGTGAAATTCTAAAGTGAACAGCGAATTTTTGTCCACATACCAGTTGTTACAACGTTATTCCAATTATCGATAAGTACAATTAGGTCAATTATCAAATATCTATAAATGGTGCATAGATGAAGTTTTTTATCGAAAAGTATTACATAGTTTTCTCATAGACTACCATGTACAGTGAATCAAAATTGTCAACAGCTGATTATCAATTAAATCCAAATATCCAAATTTTGTACATATATGCTTGCGTAAAAATACAATGCAATCCACCTGTAATTTCTGTCCAATCCCTTTGAGGGTAAATTTCAAAATTATAGCAAGTCAGAAGGGGAAATTTGAACATTAACAACTTGTGAGCTTGTTAGGAGGGTCATTTGAAAAAATCTGAGAATCTCTTTTTTAGATTCTATCATGCCCCAAGAGGTGTTTGTGTGTGCAGCTTTACTCAAGCAATTGGGGAGGGGACATGAAATTTTTGTTATCTTCAAAGGGGGTTCATCAATTTTTGGTGCAAAGGGTAGGGGGTTCACTTATTTTGATCGATGCGCAGGAAGAATTTGCCAGCCCACCCCGGCCATAATATCTGAACGCTCCCTTACCAAATTCAGTGTTGGCTGCTACGTCAGCATTCCAGTCACCAATGATAAAAATATTGCTGGTATCTGTTTCTTGAACAAAATCATTAATCTTGTGCAGATATTCGCAAAAACTTTCAAAATTCCCTTGGGCATTACTTGGCATGTAACAAATTAAGAAATGTGTACTTGTCCTCGCAATTGTCAACAGTTAAACCGAGAAGATCCAAAATTCTGGCAATACTCCCCAAAGATTTTCTCCATAAATTGCTAAGCCACCATATGGTCTACCTATACGTAGTTCTTGAGAGTCAAAGACAGACATCCCATATGAAGTAAAGTCTTGATGAATGTCATGCCACATCGAAAGTTCTTCCTTTGCAAGCCAACGTCCTTGCAGAAGATAAACATCGTGTTTGTCACATAATTCGCGAATCACATGAAGAGACGACTTTAACGACCTACAGTAATACTGTTGTAGGAAATAACACGCAAAGTGTTAGTCTGCGACACCCTTTCGATGTTTTGATGCGTAAAATCTTCTAACAAGAACATTCTCAAGCCATTGTGATGAATCCAGCAAAATCATCAGATCCATCCTGGAAATTTGAACCAACCAGATATGAACTTAAAATGCTCACGTGTTTCATTATTGCAGTTATGTGTAAATTTGATCCTTGGGCACATGTTTGCAACTTCATTGAAAGTATTATGATCAACATAATGAACAATATCCACCGCCGATTAACTCTAAAAGATCATGAAGTATGCAAATACGTAATAAGCTAGAAAAAATACCTTCTTTGACTACTGTTATTGTACCCCCACTTTATATAGCAAGTGTAATTACCTTTAGCCAAGTCCTTCAAGCCATATATGTCAAACTGTGAAAGCTCATTAGATATGCAAATTATAAATTAGCTGACATGAAAATGTGAAATGACTTTTAATATTGTTTTAACCTGGTATAATCATCATTGTACACAGCATGCTTTGCCAACTTTGATCAAGTAAATCCATATATATATATATATATATATATATATATATATATATATATATATATATATAATTAGATAAGAGCATTGAAAATGCAAATTAGGAATTGGCTGAAGGAAAAATGCTTAATGATTTTCAATAATGTTATATCATAGTATCTCCAATACATGTGGCAAGTTTTGTCAACTTTGATCAAGTCAATTCAGATATATCCCTAATTAGGAAAGTTCATTAAATATGCAAATTAGGAATCGGGTGAAGAGAAAATGCTTAATGACTTTCAATAATTTTGTATTATAGTGTCTTTGATGTACGTAGCAAGTTTCATCAATTTTGATCGTGTCAAATCAGATATATATCCCTAATTATGAAAATTCATTTAATATGCAAATTAGGAATTGGCCGAGTTAAAAATGTCTTTTGACTTTCAATAATGTTAAATCACAGTATCTTTGATGTATACAGCAAATTTAAACCACTAAAATCAAGTTAATTCAGATATATATCCCTAATTAGGAAAGTTCATTAAATATGCAAATTCGGAATTGGCCGAAGTAAAACTGTTAAATGACTTCAATAATGTTGTATCATAGTATCTTTAATGTATATAGTGATTTTCATAAATTTTGGTCCGGTCACTTCAGATATATATCCCTAATTAGCAAAGTTCATCAAATATGTAAATTAGGAATGGGTTAAAGTAAAAAAGGCTTAATGATTTTCAATAATGTTGTATCATAATATCTCCAATACATGTAGCAAGTTTTGTCAACTTTGGTCAAATCAATTCAGATATATATCCCTAATTAGGAAAGTTCATTAAATATGCAAATTAGGAATTGGCTGAAGAGAAAATGATAAATGACTTTCAATAATATTGTATCATAGTATCTTCAATACATGTAGCAAGTTTGGTCAATTTTGGTCGTGGGAAAGTTCATTAAATATGCAGATTAGCAACTATCTTTCATGTCACCCCTTAATGGTTCCTACTGCTGATATATCTTGGTGTGATCAACATTTGTAGCAAATCTCATCAAATTGTGTGAAGTTGTTTGTAATGTATATCCGTTTTTCTAAAATCATTAAATATGCAAATGAGCAAAAAGTATGCAAGCCACACCCCCAAAAACTAATCAGTTCTTGCCATTTGCTAACTGAATCTATGTACCAGATTTGATTCTGATCTGATCAGCCGTTTTTGAGATATTGGACCAACAGACACACACACACACACACACACACACACAGATAGACATCGCTGCGACATATGCTCATGTGTGTGAACACGTGAGCAAAAAACGATGAATATGTGTCATATCATGTTTTAAGTTTAATACTTTTGGCATCTGATGTAAATTTTCCCTTCGCGTGCATCTCGACGTCCGAAGGAGATGTCGATGGATGTAACATTGACACAAATACACTTTGTGGACGATGTGGTCGGATTAAGCTAGATTTAGAGCAAGTGGAGGCACCAATCAGTAGTCGTCTTCGATTTCTCCTACGTCGCTGAACAGTAGTGAACCTTTCACTGTCTGTATTTTCTTGATCACCCTGTTTGCTACCTATCTATGTTTTCCTTGCATTTATTTTTTGATGCATCAGTTTCTCATTAGGGTAATCCAAATGCACTCTTTTTCTTTCTTGTATATGCAGGGCAAGAACATTCCAAAGGACAAATGGCAATGCCATATTGGCAAGGGAGGGAATAAAGCTCATCATGATACACTGTATTAGTATCGATCGGCACATGTCAACCTAATTCATAACCTTAAAGTGACAAAGTCGGCCATTTTCTACATATTTTTCGATGGCAAAAATCCCCAGTCAAATCAATAGGCAACCCAAACAGTGGCCATAGATGGCTTCAAGCATATATAAAACCGCCTCCTTGCTCTTTACAGCAATGTTCAATGTTTGTCTGGGCGTCCAGGCGATTTGAATTAAGCGCCATGGTTGACCCCATCACATAACGAATTACTACGCCAACCTCTTCACATCGTCGTTTTTCAAGAGTGCGTGAATGTCTTGTAACCGCCATACAAACTTCAGCACAATGGATAACGAGGAACACACGCCAAAACAAACTACTGTAAAATAGTGAAAATTAAAAGAGCATTTGATTGTAAGTTTAACTATCGAATGACAAAGACTACAAAACAGATATAAAACCATAGACCCAATGGTTCTATGATAAAACCAAAAACGATGTAAAATTGCTACGGTAATACTGATAGTGAAACAGTCAGCAGAGTAACTGTTATAGTGTACATTGTTTTGTATTTTATGGTAAGCAAATCTTGATAAACCTACATCTTGCTTTTTCAAACATGACATCATCCAGATGATCACTTGTTGAACTTCGAAACATCGCGGCCAGAGGTGCAACTGAATATGGGTGACGTCGTGACACCGTCGAGCGATACTGATCTGTGCGAATGTTATTGGACGATGGATTTCTCTGTACCTCACGTATTGTATTTGATAAATTGAACGGTATTTCGAAACACCAGTGAGTACATGGATGGCAATGGCGGCGACTTGACACGGCAGCAGTTGCCCTTGTCTTCCGGTCACTCGCTGCAGCGTTTTTGAAGCGTTTGCGACGCTGGCTGATAGTGGTTTGCCCGAAGTCAAAGACCGCTAAACAAACCAAAGAGCCGCTTATACTTCATAGGAAATAACCCTCGATCACTAATTGCTTTGAACATCGTAAACTCCATGCCAAGAAAACGAATGTATTGTTGAACTTTTATCTGTACAATCAGGTAGTGGCGTTAATCCTGCGTCCACAGACTACCAACTTTTCTCGTGGGCTACCAAACTCCATGAAATGTAGCCCACACGGACTACAAAAGCCTGAGACATGAAATTCAATCAGTACTTGGCATGCAATGCCCGGTCCATCTCTTTGGGACGAGCTATTAAAACGCAGCAAACCCTAGCTGGACACAGAAAGACCAGTCTATAACTTTTTTATGCAAATTACCAAGACGACCGGTGGTGCGGTGGAACAAAGTTTCAATATCTGAACTGATGTACTTGAATGACAGGCACAGGAAATGATGGCCAAAGAAGAAGCATTATCGTTGCATTTTGATCGTAATGTATCAATCACAATGACACGGAAATTATGCCTCCTCCCTACAGAAAGCTAATGGTCTATTTTTAGCCCTGCTACAGTATGTCTCACTTCTGAGAAGGTCGTGTGGTTGTCATGACGACTATCAAAATTTGCATAAAACTGTCAATAGTGCAATAGGTCAACAAACTTTTGAGTATCACTATCGTCCATTATACCTGTTTCCTTGGGTATTAAAGGTGTGCAATATTCATATAAAATGACTAGAAAATTCACTTTATGGCCAGAATTTAGAAAAATAGTCTTTTCTGGTCTTGGTAACGGAAATAGATATCCCTGAACTAAAATGTGCATGGGCTACCAGCCATTGTCACTTGGCTACCAACTCAGAAAATTGTAGCCCAAGTGGACAACCAGGGGAAAAGTTAATTTCGAACCCTGGCAATTTTGTGTTCGCCGGTACATTTGACGCCAAAACCATGATTCCTTTAGAAATGCACCCAACTAGCTACTGGAGGCCTATAGCCGGTAACACACAGCCCTGCCATGCAGAGCTTTAGTAACTACTACAAAACATTTTTGTATGGACGAAGCCCGGGTGGAACCATATACCCGGGAGTGAATCAGATTTCGAGGGGGCAAAGTTCTTTGTCTAACTTGTTCTGTTGTTTCATTTACAGATGATAAGGAAATAGTAGCAGTATGTCTCGCCGCAGTGAAACAGTATCTTACGGCGATTCACGTAGTCTTGACCAGAGGACCGGGCATACAGAGCATGCATACTGGCGTTCACTCCACAGTGTATGCCTAGGAGGCGAAAGTATATTGTTTCAATCTGGCGATCGCCTCAACACTAACGTGAGAGGCTGCTGAAGTTTATTCTTTCATTTTACTTCATTTTGATATTTCTATGCCAACAGTCCGTGGGAAAGTCTCCATGGAGTTGAACGAGACGAAAACAATTCCGCCCTATAGGCAATATGTTACATAGCTGTGGAAACGCAGCTATCTGTGGCGGGGTACGTGATAGAGTCTGTGAACCAGGTACTGTCGTTGGCACGGCTCCGCGATTGTTGCAGCTTGTAGACATTTGAAATGCCCTTTCGAAAAATGTTCTCTTTGCAGCAAAGAACGGTATATCGAAGAAAACATTGGTTGTCAAGTTCTGCATGCAAAATATAACTTTAGGTGACGGCATCGGTAGTAGGGGAATCTCGAACACTGCGTTCTTGTTCTGGATCAGTAGATCGATTTTCGGATCGATCTATTGACCCCGTAGTCGATTTGCCCGACACTGTAACCTAAATACTCACAAGGTGTGCAACAGAATAACTCAAGAAACACACGATCCGGTTTTTGAACTGGCCATGCGCTCACACAAAACATTGAGAACTACACTACCATATACCCAGTTGGACCAAAAATTCAACCGTCTCCTCGAAAATCACGCCGATGAACGTGTTACTCGCATTATCTTGAAGAAATCGGCCGTGTCTTGAGACCAAGCGCAGTGAAATGCGGCCTGCAGAACGATTCTGCCATATGATGTAATTTATTATACTGCTGATTGGCTAATCAACGTCTAAAACGAAGGTCAAGACGTCACTGGTGAAGTACAGTTGAACCAATTAGCAGTGGAAAAAATTACTTCATATGGTAGAATCGTTCTGCAGGCCGCATTTCACCGCGCTTGGTCTCAAAACACGGCCAATTTCTTGAAGATGACGCGAGTAACACGTTCATCGACGTGATTTTCGAGAAGATGGTTAAATTTGTGATCCAGCCAGGTATATATGGGATTGTATTTTGAATGTTCTGTGTGAGCGCAGGGCCAGTTGACAAATCGGGTGGTGTGTTTTTTGAGTGATTCTGTTGCACACCTTGTGAGTATTAGGTTGCAGTGGCGGACATATCGACTACGTGATCAAAAGATCGATCCGTAAATCGATCTACTTAGCAGAATACACAGCTAAGGAGCGCCTGTGATCTTGATTCACATAGTAAGCCTATATGCATGATGCGTCATATGTGTGTGTGTGTTTTTGTCACCTGCGGATGCTCACAGCAGTGAACTGCCTAATTAATGGTCATGACCATTTACTCTTTCTCGCAATGGTTTTATTTATCGTGTCTAAAACCGGGGTTGAATGTATGCACGGTCACCTATTCATTTAGTATCTTTCAACATGTCAAACACTATAAATAGTGTCTCGTACCAAACAAACTTCATGAAAAATGACCGACTTTGTCCCTTTAAACACAGGCAAATAGAAAGACAGACTAGCAACGCAGCATGCCTTTTGGTTCCATGGGCGTCTTAGTAGACTATGGCCTTTTCATATTAAAATGAGTTTTTTGAGACTTTGTTCGTGGTTGATAATTGCACGAGATTATGCGAAAAGTAGGACGAGATGGCATCGTGCTGCCAGTCGCGTAGCAACCATACTTACTTTGTGATCTCTCAAGGCAAAAACACTGCTTCACGCCAATCAAAACATAACAAGCCAGCAGATTCATAAACACGTCCTTCCATGACCAACTTTCAAAAGACGATATGACTGACCGTAAACCATTGAGTAAACCAGACAGTATCGATAAAAGACTTTCAAATTTGGTTTAACCACACTATTATTATTATTATTATTATTATTATTATTATTATTGTTATTATTATTATTATTAGACTTTATTTAAACTCGATAGACTGTTGAGCCGAAGGCTCTTCTCACACTGTGTTGAGATGCAAGAAATATAAAGTAACACACTCATTACATATTCATAAAAATGTGAGAGGAATTTTTAAAATGCTAAAAGTCACTTTTCCGAAGCTCAAAACTTTCCCGTTTTCGCCAGCACGCCAATTCCGCTCCGCACCACACGACAACAACAACAACAACTTTGCCCAACATTCTTTCGCTTAAAAATTGGCGAAAATCCGGAAACTACCGAAGAGTGCATGGTCGACGCTCTTTGGAAAGAGAGGCGAGAGCTACCTGAGGCGTGCATACATGGAGGGCTCACGTAAGTGTTTCACACCTTGAACAATACCCGTTGCTAGTCTGTCTTTCTATTTGTCGGTGCTTTAAATCATAATTTCAAAGAATACAGCTTTACAAATGATGAAAGTATTAAATTATTGTTGTAGTACAAGTGTAAAATCGAATAATATGTTACAAATAATTTGGCCGCAATGACCATATGACTATGTCATTGACAATACCTTTGAGCCACTTAGAGTCATCCTCTGTCTGCAATTCTGTGCTGCTCAAGGAGTTTTGACTTCTGACAATGGCTGGTTTACTTTGTTCCCGTATTAAAGCTGTGTAGAGTTTATTGTCTTGTCCAAAAATAGCTGTCACTGTCTCGCTTGGTTTGTTTGGGCACTTGGAAGAACCTGAAAAACTTGCACCATGTTGAACAAGCTTCAAAGAATGTGAAAAAAATTGACAATTGCCACCATCAGTACCCTTAATGACACCCATGAGACATAAAGTCATAGAGAGGACAGTATTTTGGAAAAATTATAAATCCCTCGACAAAAGTCAAATACTTGAATTTGAAAAATATTTAATCAAGTCTAATGGAAATTGCCTCATTGCATCAACAAATGCAGTTCAACATCTTGCGTACCCACTTGTAAAATAAATTATGTAACAAACAAATAGGATACAGACCAAAACATAATATGGGAATAATTAAAAATTACATGAATGGGAATATTTAGCACCTAAAATTTACCAGTCCTATCATTGCATTAAAAAAACAAAGTGAGTAGTCCCTAGGAGCCTACATCTTAAAAGAACAATATCAGGTCATGTGTGGAGCAAGATAATACTTAGCCGGCTATTGAACCACTCTTTTTTGGGAGTGGAGACTTAGCCGAGTGGTTCTGTCTGTGGCCTCTCAGCTAGGCGACTGATGCCGTATGTTGTGGGTTCGAATCCGATTGAAAACTATCCGTATTTGCTCAATTAATATTTATTAATTTTTGTTGGAGCAACTGACTTCTCATTCGACAAACAATTATGATGTTACACGCAAGTTTAAAGGTATACTGTCACCTGTTCCAATTTTGCAACAGTTACCATGGAAAGAGAAAATCTAACCAATCACAGATTTTAACCGGGTGGCTGCTTTTTAAAAACAACGCCCTCACATGGGCATTTTGAATACTAAGGAACCCCCTTTTGACCATATATGGGCAAATTTATATTACGGGTGACTGTATACCTTTAATCTCATTAATTTACTGGAATGTTTTGACATTTATTTTCCAAGGAATTTTTGATTTTTTCGTTTATGTTATGCATCCATGATAATGTAAGTAACCTAGTGAATGATTTTTATGTTATTTACTTCAGTACCCGGTGCCAAAATTGATACAGGTATTAATCATCACCACAGGAGACTGTTTACAACATTCAAGAAGGAAACTCTGTTTTGATTACTCTCTCCGTGTGTACATAACAAGCTCACTATTATATTGTGTGAGGCTTTAGCAGCTAGGCGATGTTGCCGTGAGTGTGTTGGGGGTTCGAATCCCGTTTGGGTTATAGTAAAAATTTATATTCCATATCCATAACCCTTAAATCTCAAATTATACATCATCAGCTTTGGTACCTTTATTGCCGTCTACTACAGTACTGTATGAAAGCTTGCCTCTAAATGCTACTCACTGAAGTCTTGTCCAAATGGTAACATCTTGACCACTGTGCATTGGTACCACAAATCAATAATTTGTCTTCTCTGTTAGGATCATCTATCACAACCTTGATAAAATTTCTACATTCCATCTCTCTGTCAATCTATGAAAAGAGCAATCCGATTAACCCTTTGAGTGCCAAAGTCAATATTTTTTGCCCTTACAAAATATAAACCAGGCAATTTGTTTCACAGATTTTCCCCAAAAGGTTGATTAAAAGACTATAGCAATGAAAAGAGATGTCCATTTAGTCAAAAATTATCAACAAAATTACAGAAAAATGTATAACAATTGGTAAAACGTACTAATATTCTGATGGGAGAAATGCAGCACTCGAAGGGTTAACAAAGGTGGGATAAACCAGATGAGTTTAAAGATTTTAGGTTATAACGATACCTCGATAATCTATGCCACAATCTGTTATTTTTTACCATTTTCACGTTTCTTTAGCTTACTTGCACATTTTGGATGAGCATGTTCATTTGAAGCCAACCCAATCAATGGCTGATATGTGTTTTCATACCAAATACTAAAGTATACACATCTCAAGATTTTCCCTTGTGATTCTTCCTTGTAACACAACCTAGGAACCCAACAAAATTGGAGCTGATAGTAAACTGCCAATCAAGGTCACTCTGCATCCAACTCAAACTGTTTTCATGCTACACTTCAGACTATCAGAATCTGAGGACAAAATATGAACACCTATAATGTCGTCTTGTATTTTGAAACTCTTTTTAGAATTGATATTTGACCTTTCTTATTTATTGACCTTTAAAAGACGTACTTTCAAGTTTTCATGTTATATGAAATTCTTGTATTAAAAAGGCTTCGTTGATTAGAACTCCTCATGAGACAAGACTAGGACAAGTTATTAAGGAGATAGTACAGCAAGATTGTTTGGAATTTAAACTATATGAGATATTTATAAAGTTTATGTAATCTCTTTAAAAAGGCTAAATTCATAAAAATCAGTCAAGGCACCGTTAACTAATACATGTTTTACTGTAAAGTTTGACACCTAATAAATTGTGGAGCCAACAAAATTGGAGCTGATAGAAAACTGCCAATCAAGGTCACACTGCATCCAACTCAGACTGTTTTCATGCTGCACTTCAGACTATCAGAATCTGAGGACAAAATATGAACACCTATAATGTCCTCTTGTATTTTGGAACTCTTTTTAGAATTGATATTTGACCTTTCTTATCTATTGACCTTTAAAAGAAGTACTTTCAAGTTTTCACGTTATGTGAAATTCTTGTATTAAAAAGGCTTCGTTGATTAGAACTCAGGAGACAAGACTAGGACAAGTTAAGGAGATAGTACAGCAAGATTGTTTGGAATTTAAACTATATGAGATATTTATAAAGTTTAATATGCAATATCTTTAAAAAGGCACAATTCAGAAAAATCAGTCACGGCACTGTTAACTAATACAGTTTATTATATCAAAAGATTCTAAAATCAGGATGTTATGCTCTAAATATATACATTAAACTGTGACCAAAAATAAGGAAATATATAGCAATTTAATTTGTCTTATTTCCACATAGTCTCAGTCATTGTAGCATAACCATTGGGATAACCATGGGAAGATGGGTAAGTGATGTCTGCAAGAAGCTTTTTTGTCAGAAAGTTACAAACATACTCACCAAATTACAAAAATCCTTACTAAAACATGATTTCACTATCATATAAAGTATGTGTAAGAAAGTCTATGTGAACCTAAACCCAAATTGTAAATAGTATTCAAATGATAAAAATAACAGGATATTACCAGGAAAAAAATTGCATATTTCTTACTGGTGAGTGCATGGAATTAAAAATTTGCGTATACTTCTACTAATTAAAAGTCAAAGACATCTTAACATGATCACATTTTCCTACCCATTTGCACAATTGTGGGACTTGTTCTTTCATTTTAATGTAACAAGCTCTTTAATCCATTGCATATCTGCACACAAAAGGTGTATTTGGGCAGTTTTTCAGCAGGTTGGTAAATTTAAACTAATTAGTGGTTGGGGAGCACAAGCAAATTTTTTCAGTGAGAAAGGAAATAAATTCAGTTTTTACAGTGGGCAGTAAGAAAATTCCTGGCATTTGGGACTGTAGAGGGCTAAGGTTATGCTATGGTTGATACAATTTTAGAGAGATTAAGTGGTGAAGAAAGAGCAGTGGAAGGTTTGAACTATTGTGGGCATTTAGGAGCGGCATTTCCTGAGCTGCATGGGCATGGTTTTGATTATCCTTGTGGAAGGGCAAATAAGAACTGATTCACTTTCCCCCTCCATATTATAAAGTCGGTTCAAAAATATGTAAACTCAGTACAAAACTGAAGAAACATATTTTTTGTGACATTTATTTGTAATTTAGAGTGACTTTAAGAGCTGGCTAGTTGATCTCTTTTCCCAAGCCTGTCAACTAAGTATAAACAGAACTGCACATTTTTAGTGTTCTAATTCTTCAATATTGAGTTTGACTAAGGACAGAGAGCACCATTTGTATTTGGTAAAGTTTTGAAAATATATATATATATATATATATATTGACACGTGTGTAGCTATTATAATTGTTTTTGACTGCCTTTTGTCAATAGAACCACAGACAAACATAGACAGATTCACAACGGGTATTGTTTAAGGTGTGAAGCGGTTACGTAACCCATCCATGTTCACCTCGCCTCAGGTTGCTCACGCCTCTCTTTTCCGAAGAGTGCCGACCATGCATCCTTCGGTAATTGTCGGATTGTCGCCAATTGTTAAGCGGAAGTATGTTCGGCAAAGTTTGTGTTGTTGTTGTCGTGTGGTGCTGAGCGGAATTGACGTGCTGGCGAGAACGGGAGTGTTTTGAGTTTCAGGAAAGTGAGTTTTACCGTTTTAAAAATTCCTCATATTTTTATGAATATATAATGTGTTTGAACCAAATATGAAAGTCTTTTATCGATACAGTCTGGTTTTACTCAATGGTTTACGGTAAGTCATACCGTCTTTTACACGTGCGTCAAGGAAGGACATGTTTATGAAATTGCTGGCATGTTATGTTTTGATCGGCGTGAAGCAGTGTTTCTGGCCTGAGAGCTCACAAAGTAACTATGGTTGCTACGCGACTGGCAGTACGATGCCATCTCGTCGTATTTTTCGCATAATCTCCTGTAAATATCAACCACAAACAAAGCCTCCAAAATGTTTAACACCTTTGAAGCTCATTTTAATATGAAAAGCCAATAGTCTTCCGAGACCACCATGGAACAAATGGCATTCAAGCGTTTCCAATCTGCCTATACTATTTGTCTGTGATAGAACCGACCAATATTCTGTGCCACAGCTAATTACTGAGACATTTTTTTTCATAGTTCATAGCAGCTTGGGAACAAGCTGTGGATAGTTATTCGTTTGGGAACAAGTGATACTTTGTACAGGAAAAAGGATCACTATCAATAATTTGGAATTTTATACATATTCAGTATCTTGATGGTAGAATTTTAGGACTATTTTCATTTTAATGTGCCATTGCACCAACAACACTTTTTGGATACCTTCTGGTGTTACAATACTTTTTTGATCTACTTGTTTTGTTCATTCATTTTGAAACTGATGAGGTAAATTAAGTTTTCACTCTCTTGTTTTACTGGAAAAATTTAATATTTAGTTTTTCTGCGTCGAATGTAATTTACATAACAGCCACATTTTGGTAAATATTAGGTCATCTGTTTAAACATTTACCATCAAATACTGCAGTGTGACTTGTATCTTAATTTTGATTTTGAAAGAAAATGATTTATACAGCTTCATTCGATTCAGTAAAATTAAGTTTAGTTTTTTCAGGCTTGAGGCTCAAGCTACCTTCAATGACAGCGTAAACACACAATACATAACTAAATAATACAAACAACCAACACAACCAAGGTCTGAATTAAGGGATCTAATGTACTGATGACAAAACATACTCACTGTTGTTATGTTTCTGCAATAAATAGTACCTGTGCTCTGATCATCTTCAATTGACAATATTGCATTATTAACCTGCAAAAAATATAAAAACAACATAGTTTTCCAGTGATTAAGCATTGTCTGGTCCATAGGGCTTGCAATTGGTTGCCTTTAAATAAAAATCGAGTTTGCTCGTTTCTTTCATAGTTGGTCAAGTTTTTTTTGAAAAAAATCCACCAGTGATATGTAATGTTCCTCGAGGCCACTCAAAAGTGTTGTCATTTAGAAGTGTAAAGTGCTGCCAAGGAATGTTTTGAGGGAGGCTCTCAAAAAGCTGTTCAAAACTTATCTATCCAATAATAACTTAATTAGGTTTTTCATATATAGTCATGACATACTACTGCCTTGCATGAAGTGCAGAAAAATCAGATGAAACTCGATAATTTTTATAGTTTTAAGAATCTTGTGTTGACAGCAAATTAATTACAAAATCAGACATGCGCCACTCAGCCCATGCAAATTTATTCCAACATTTCAGACTAATCAGTGCACAAAAACAAGTGTTATGAACACGTTAATATTTGCTATGGGTGAATATATTCCCATATATTATATAAGAATTACAAAAGTAAGTATAGTTCTAGGATTGCCTGGAGCATCATCTCTTTAAGTGTCAGATACTGCAGTGTTTAAGAAGGGCAATTTATACTGTAAGTAAATTGTACTTGAGAGGACAATAAGTTCAATTAATTTGTATATCAATGCAAATGCTACCTGTAGTATCTGTATACAAGAAAAGGTCTGATAATGTCATGCGGCATTATTAGGGAGAGATATACAATGAGCAAGGAAGGGGATATAAAATTTCAGGTGTTTTCACAAGATTTATCAGCTACTCCATCCAGTTCTTATCCTTACAATTTCCCTTATGTCATTTGTGTTGACTTTGAAAACATATCCTGGTCCATCTATCTGTGGTGTATGCACAGCTCCAATATACAGGTATTCATTCTCCACGTACAGCACATGATAAGAATCAGCAAGTGGGTCAGAAAAGACTTTTATTCCTGCATCTGTATAAGCACAAAAATAAGAAATTTTCACATTAATCCTACTGAAGTAGTGGCTTTGCTTTTTGTTAACTTTTTCCATGGAGTTTAAGGAGAGGCAAAGATCTCCCCACACGTACATGGAAGATAATTGACCTTTGACCCCTAATTATCCAAAGATACTATGTCTGTATATTTTTATCATACTATTTTTATATTATTTTTGACATATTATTTTATTCTCGTCAACAACGCCAGTTAACAGCCACTTACAGACAAGATATGAATGCTAGATTTTAACCTAACATTTAGATACAGAGACGATGTTATTTCAATGAATAACTATGATTCAGTGACTATCTCGCTATGACTTATCCTCCAGAATTGGAGATTAAAGAAACTACAGAAAGGACCTTCTGCTTCATATCTGGAAATTTTACTTGAATTTGACTCTAATTGTCACCTTTCTACTAGGCTATATGACAAGAGAGATGATTTCAACTTTAGTATAATCATTTTTCCACACCTCATTAGTAATATTCCACTCTCACCAGCTTATGGGGTATACATTTTCCAGCCTTTTCGATATGCAAGAGCATGCAGTTCATATGGTGATTTTGTAGAGAGACATGGCCATCTCTCTTAAAAAATGTTGAATCTTTAATCTCCAATTCTGGAGGATAAGTCATAGCGAGATAGTCACTGAATCATAGTTATTCATTGAAATAACATCGTCTCTGTATCTAAATGTTAGGTTAAAATCTAGCATTCATATCTTGTCTGTAATTGGCTGTTAACTGGCGTTGTTGACGAGAATAAAATAATATGTCAAAAATAATATAAAAATATGATGATAAAAATATACAGACATAGTATCTTTGGATAATTAGGGGTCAAAGGTCAATTATCTTCCATGTACGTGTGGGGAGATCTTGGGCAAAACTTGTCTCTACATTCAAACGCTTTTTTGGCAGGTATCGCAAGCCAGTAGATAAATACAATATATCTCTTCGACAAATGATCGCTGATGGCATCGGTGACATGGGCCCTTAGTTAATGACCTACCTATCTGACTTATAGATTGATATATGGCGGGTGCCACATGTGAGGCAGGATGCGCTTGCTATTTTCGAAACACCTGACATCACTTCTTGGGTCTTTTGGCAAGAGGTCCATATATCTTTCTTTCATGAATTCGACTTTGTTTGTGTACCGCCTATTTACTGTCTGT
Organism: Ptychodera flava; assembly: GCA_001465055.1. NCBI lineage: Eukaryota > Metazoa > Hemichordata > Enteropneusta > Ptychoderidae > Ptychodera > Ptychodera flava. The sequence continues at coordinate 12,642 of LD342887.1, read as the reverse complement.
TCTGTGCTGTTTTGTGTCTATGTTTACAACTATTGTCTTACGAATTCTGACCTAGTGTTGTTGGATTATGGATTGGTATGATTGCGATTATTATACATCCATTGTGCGATCAGAAAGAAATCAACGTCACAGTAGGTCACATGGCCAGGGTTGGGTTGAATCACCACAAACATGGAATATGGAGTACAGACATAGACAATTATTCATTCCCTGCACTGACACTATATCCCACGTTGTTTCATTATTCCACACGTATAAACTTTCTATCCGAAAAAAATCAGAATTTCACTATTTGCACTCTCTACTTCCCTCTCTCTCATAAAGTGGCAAAGTTTCATAAATTATTGTACCGGATTGATAAAATATATTCACTAGTGATTTTAATATATAGTCACATAGCCAAAACTTTAACATTTAAAGACTATACCTACTCTCATAAGGAACATCTGCTTCTCTGACATAGCTAAAGGTATGCTTGAATGCAGTCATAAAAAGCATCCAAAACATGAAAAGCATATATTCCGAAAATCTTCTGATTTCCATTGTTGCTCTTACAATTATGTTCTCACTTCTGTGGTCCTCCTGAAAAATCAAATATTAAAGGTTAACTTCCTCAAAGTTTCAATTCCTCAGAGTCGCAATTTCATGACAGGGTCTAGAAATTTTTCAGTGTATGGGTTATTCTCTGAACCAATTTTAAAAGTTTTCTTTCAGAGTAAGTTGACATTTTGGAGATAATGTATCGGTCAAAGTTTTTTGAAATGTTTTTGCATTAATATATTTATTTGTATTCCAACATTTCAGACTAATCAGTGCACTAAAACATTTAAAGCCCCACTGAGCTGTAGCTTTTGAAATTTGTTGACTTTAAAATATCTTCCTAAGTATTCTCTCTTGGTTTCTCTGAAGGGATATATTGGCTTTTACTGCATTTAGGAAACTATTCCTTTGTGAGACATTTGACGGGCAAATTTAAATTTTAATGGTCATTTTGATTTCCCTCAAATAAACAATTGGTAATATCACAAAGGGACGGAACATACAATGTCACACCTTGATAAACATTCACCCCTAAGCATTACATTCGACTATTCTGTACAGCTCATGTGAAGATTTCAATGCAGATATGCACAGTATCTGTGGTTTTTGCTTTCCACATGGGGATGCCATTTAATTTTTGGGCAAACGTGCAAAGAGGGTAGTTAATAAAAAGTGTTTTGAAAAAGATTTTTAAAAGACTTGTTGACCAAAACAACAGAAACTGCTTAAAAATACAAATTTCAATATTTCATTAAATTTTAAACAAATCTGAATAAGGCCATCGCTAGCTACCTGTCTACGTCATATTAAAGCTGTAAGACCATCAGTTAACAAGACGTTTTGCCAAATATTGAATTCAAGTGACTTTTTTTCATTGCAACACAATTTAGTAAGGTTCAATAATGTATTTTCTAAATATCCCTTGCATATATTCGCAGTTTTTCCAATATTTCAGACAAAATTAATGTTTAACCTCATCTATAAACAATTTTTTTCTCTATGGAATTGTTAAGGTTTTGCAAGAATTATCAATTCCATACCAAAAAAGATATGAGGTTGACCTAATTTGCATGCTAATTATTTTAATACAAAAGGCCTAATTTGCATAATTGAATGCAATATGACTACAATAGCTTCACTTGACATTTTCTGGTTCTTCAGAAATGCAATGAATAAAGAGAAGAGTTTCAGAGCATTACTTAATATTTATTAATTAGCGAAAAACAAAGGAAAGTGAAGTGTTGTGGCGACCATATTGGATTTATGTAAATGAGGAATATTTCTATGGCGACAAAATATTTCCATCAACATTGCCTAGATCAAACAACGAGGGAAAGAAGTCAAAAACCTGCATAACAGATCATGTTTAGCCAATTATGTTTAGCAGAAACATTCTATCAGCACCAAGTTTGTAACCATAATCTTTTCACATCTATTCAAATTAGGCACTGTTTACAATTCTAGATTGTACTAGGCTCTCAATATGTTATTCTAGGACTTCTCTAAAATACAAATTGAAAACAATATTCTATTGCTATCAGTAGTAGCTTAAAAATAGTTATTAATTTGAGAAAAACAAACAAAAGTGAAGTGTTGTGGCGGCCATATTGGATTTATGCAAATGAGGAATATTTCTATGGCGACAAAATATTTCCATCAACATTGCGTAGACCAAAACGAGGCAAATAAGCCAAAAAACCTGTATCAAAATCATGTTTAGCCACATATTTTAAGTAAAAACAATCTATCAGCGACAATTTTATACCCATGAGCCCCCTTTACATTTATTCAAATTAGGCACTGTTGCACCCCTTTTTATCATACTTTTAGTATGTTATTTCGAGAATCTTTCCAAAATGCATGGTGAAGAAATAATTTCTGTTGCAATTAGTCCTAGGTTGACCCCTTTTTTGGCTTAGATTGACTGGACTTCTATTGAAGATTTCATTATAATTTGAACATTTAAATCATCCCTTGGAACAGCATACCAAATATCAAAGATATCACACGAGTGCTTTTTAAAAAACACATTTTGTTACCAAATTGGCAAAAATTACCCAAGAAATACTAAATTGTAGAGTTCATCATAGTTTCAATTTATCAGACTAAGATCTTTCCTCGAAATCTGTTAACCAAATATCAAAGTTATTAGACAACGGGTTTTATGAAAACAAAATTGACCAAAAAAATAGGAAAAAAATTGCCTAAGAAAATCAAATATGCAAATTTAACCACAATATAAACAAAACTGACTGAAGTAAGCTCAAGGAACATCAATATCAAGTTCCACATTAATTGCACAGGCAATTTTAAAGAAGATTATTTTATTATTTGATAATGTGGAAAAAAATGACTAAGGTTGCTGCTAGAATCCTGCATACCTTAGTTTATAGTGATTGGACAAGTGGTATCAGAGGACATGATTTTTCCCAAAAACAAAGAACATTGCCCTAAACAATACAAATCTACAAATTTCAACATAATTAAAATAGACTTGACTGAAATCATCCCTAGGAAGCTGCATATCAAATTCAGAGAAATTGGACGAGCTGTGTCGGAGAAGATGATTTTTAGCCAAAAAACATGAAAAATTACACGAGACTTCGATCACAAAAATGTGCCGTTTTAACTTACTGGGGTCAAAACAGATAATAAAATACAGAGAACATTGAAAAACACGATTCTATGGAATAAATTTTATAACATGCTCCATACAGAAAATGAAATGCACACTAGCTAATCATATCTGTCTTATTTGGCGTGGCAAACACTACTATTAATCGACCGAAAAAATGTCAAATTTTCGGCAGCACTTTTGTCGGTTGGTGAAGCTGCTGACAACGTTGCCTGCCGTCAATGGTCACCAACAGTTACTGAAGAAATGGGAAGCTGAATTTGCTAGTTACCGTGCCACGGACGGAAAATAATTCACAAATGCGATTTCAATCTACCAGGTCGTTTCTTTGGTCGGGAATCACATAAAAATGTCATTTTTATCGGCATCACCTTTATCGGCAGTTGAAGTGACAATGTTACCTCCCGTCAGTGGTACGTGTCTATATTATGCAGGGAGTCTTGAGTTACAAAGATATACTGCATATATTTTTATCTACTGTGCTTAGATGGGAAGATATGACTACATAGGCGATTCAAATCTGTCCCACCATTTATTTCAATAAACATGAGAGCTACTGCCGTCAACGCTGACAATGTTCTGTTTGGAATCGGAATACATGCCAGACTTCATTCACAAAATAAGCTGTTTTATATATACTGTAAAAACGACTGAAAAAATGTAACATTTAACGACAGCACCTTATGGGCAGGTTGAGCTGCCGATAACGTTGCCTACTTTCAACGGTAACCGTGTTGTGTTTGGAAGAGGATTTTAAAGCCCCAGTAACTGCGAATGTGTAACAAACCGATCTCAAAATTCCTGAGTTTTCCAAGAGTTTTCTTTGAAAAAGAACCATTAAAGACTGACTAAGTGTATAACACTGTCATAAGTGTCGAAACTGGCATGTAAATTCAAACGTTTTAACATCATTTTAGATTTCCCGCCAATTTCAAAAACTGATCATGTGACAGAGAAAATAAAGATTACAACTGCAAAATGTTAGCCATCGTGTGTTATGCATTCAAGCAAGTGGTATCATGTTTGCTTAATGATGACGATGTGAATGTGCGGGAAATACTGTATTAATGTACTTTTCCGTAGGGCGCCATTTTACTATTTTATTATTTAACCTGTTAAAATGCACAGGCATGGTCCAAATCACGGAGAAGTGATACTTCTGTGCACGACGATTTGACCGGCTAACTTAGCTGTTAATTTTATGCAGGAAATTGTAATAACAATGCTTTGTCGAATGACTTAGGGCTTCGAGGGTTGGGCTCGTCTGTGCTAGGGGGGAGGAGTACCTGCCCGATGGTGATAAGTGGTGTCGATTAACTAGGATTGACGTCGCCAGGGGGATACGCGTATACACGTACCGTAGACACCTACGGTTGATTTCCTGTTGACTGGCCGCGTGGCAGAGTTGTGGGTACCTGGACTGAACCATTTTGGTTTTCGTGGGTGTCGGTGGTACTGCGACTACTAGTATATAAATAAAGATGTACAGATATTGAGTGTATTTTCTTATTTTATGAGCGGCCAGTATTTCCCACAGCATATATCATGTGTATTTGCCCTGAAACAAATGATTTCGAGAAAAGCATCGCGAATGTAATCGCATTACTCCAGCTCGACGTACACCTAAGTGTACCCCAATGCACCATGGAAGAGCCTTCTTTTGTTTGACGGAATCAACTTAATTTTGCCAAACCGTGAATATAGAATTTTCGAAGTGGCATATGACTGGAAATTTGTCAAAGAGCAGAGTTCAATGCCTCCTCCCAAGTGTTTACACGACCGAAGGTGTGAGGTGAGGTGATATTGTATAGGCTTATACTATAAAAATGAGATACGTCGACGCGTCAGATGCGTCCGTCCTTTATAGTTGTTTGTATTTTTCTATTAGGGTTTGTCAGATATGGAAATGTGAGAGCATCTTCGGCATCCAAACTCAGTTCGGGTTTTCTTGTCAATATTACACTCTGTGCTCTACGGAAGATGTCTTTAAAGAGCCTGTTAAAGTTGTGTCTAAACATTTGGTTGTTTGCGGTTTTGGGCTTTGCTGTAATGTCTACCTGTTCTGTTGTTGTTGTTGTTGTTGTTGTTGTTATTCACTTTGTTATTAGCCTTATTATCTCACAACAAGTGATCAACGTTGTTTTATCAACATTTGGCCGCAATACATGATAAATCAACTGCGCATTTATGTTTGTTGGGTATCAAGCACGTGCACACCCTAAAATTTGACCGTCACTTAATATCAAACAGTATTCAAACAGGTGGTTTTCTCGGTGATCAGAATTCTTAGTGCCATGATACCGAACTTTCAAAATTAGCATGTCACCCTTGTAAACTTATCGGTAATGCTGTAGGTGAAGCAGCGTTTCAAACGCACCATGGTATAAACAAAACCAAGTGCGAAAAGTACACTTAGAAATACGCGTATTCCAATGTTATGCTCATCCGCGTGTTTATTTGTGCCGCTATCTCGCGACCTTTTCAGAGTTTACTGTCCATTTTATTCCAGAGAATCGTTAATTACACGTAGACCTGTGCAGGATTCATACGTAGTTGCTATGGTTAATGGTGGTATATTTGGATAGATCGCCGATTGCTCAAATAAGAAATTTAAAGGAGTCGGTAACACTGTAAAGTTGTGGCTATTCGCTTCGCTGTAGACTAGACATGGAGATATAGCTCCATGGACTATACAAACTGTAACAAACACGCTGTGACTGATACTGGATAGTGTTACTTGGGTCAATCAATAGTCAGTTAATTGTCTATTTACTATTTGGGTGATTGGCAGGTTGCTTCCATCGACGTCATATGCAAAGCAGGCTTAAAACAAAATCCTTTCAAAGATATTGACAGCCAGCTAAAGGTTACCATGAATGCTTAATAAGCCATCGCTACGCAGAAATCGCGTTCTGAAGGCCCTCTTATCCGGTCCAAACGACTTAAGGTAACCTGTCATGATGTGTAACGCCTTAATGACCTTTTACCCACATCTATGATTTTATAACCTCTTCACTTTGAAAGTACACGAGGGACCTCACATGGAATGAACGTATGTCACGTGAAGTCAACACGTGTTATAATTTTAGAATGAAATGTGTAAAAGCCGATGATTTTAAGATTCGGGGGAAGAGAATTTTCTGGTCAATCATTGTAACCTGAGTACGGACTTGGTGCCGCTCTACCTTTGAAATAAAGATCTGAAGTGGTGTTTACAACTGACTTCTTGGTGTGCGCTCCAGTTACTGAAAGTATTACAATTCCCCGTAATACCTCTCAACTGTACGACTTTGAGTGAGTGAGTATCCCAACGACACCCATAAGTCACTAAAGGTGAGTCGTGACACATGTGCTTCAGTTAGCGAATTTACACTACCAACTTTGATTTGAAAATAAAATCATGAAAATAATGCATAAATTTCGCAGCGATTTGGGCCTTAGCAAGCTTTCAATTACAAAACTATTCAGCACTGATTTTATATATCATGCTACATGGCCGAGAATAATTCATATAGCGATTTCAAACTACATTTTTCTTTTGTCTAAAATATAACATTCGTATGTCACTTTTATCGGCAACACGTTCTTAGTCGATAGAGCCGATAACACTGCCAGCTAGCTGTCAACGGCAACCATGTTCTGAGGAGAACAAGTGGGGATAGGATTCTCCATTGAATTTTGGCAGGAGATCGGAGGCGAAATGTCAAGTTACGTACCGCGCCTTTATATGCAAAAGAAGCTGTTTTGAGTATGTCTGGTCAACGGGGGCCATATTGCGTCCTGTACTATGGCGAATGGGACGGTAACGAGGCTTCAGTTGCAAGTATCTGTTTTGATATTCATTGATCGTTTCACACACGGGAAATGAAATTCACAATAAAATGTAATATGTTATGAGTCGAGATCACTAAAAATGTCAAGTGTTTTCTTCCGATAACGTTGTCTACCCTCAATAATGACGAGCTTGTTTGTGGAAGATAGTGACCAAAGATATTGCAATAGAAATACCTGTTGTATAACTCTATTTTAATGTGCCGTTTGCGGAAAATAAAAATTGCAGAAGCATTTACAAACTAATTTTCTATAAAATTGATTTCCTTTTATCGACGGACGAAACTGCGATCCCAGTCTCCCCAAGTCAAATACTCTACATATTTCGGCTGTGGAGAAATCAAAACGATAAATTCAACTGATTGTATTGAACACTTTCTGCCCCTTTCCCATTAACGATAGTTTGAAAGTGCGAAAAAGGCAAAGGAAAAATTTATGCTTTTTAACTGTGATATGTAAAATTCAATGAGGCAAAATATACTGAAACTGTGAGTTTTTTATAAGATGCGATATTTACTGACCATAAAGACCTCAATCATAACTGACGCATGGAAAAATAGCTTCTCCGATTAAGGCAGGTGTGGGAGAGGCCAGACCTCAAGTCATTTTGAATGCGCCTAAATTGTAAAAAGGCATTTGTTGTAGATGTTTTGAAACCACTTTCTCACTAAGGGGTTTCTTTTTTTATTAGGGGTCGGGGACGTCGGCACTAAGACAGATCAATTTTTTTTAGTTCTTTGGGTCAGCTTTACGATCAATTGTTCCAAATAACAATTACGCTATTCACTGAATGGCCGTCGGTAGGCCTAACCATGATTGTTTCGAAGTGGCTCAACGATGCCATATAGTATAAACGAATACTATAGTGGGTTTGCGCAGTAGACTAGCTCGACTAGTATATCTTCAATAAAGAAAACCAAACGAGTCATGAAGTAAGAATCCGTTGATTTCGATCTCCAATTGTAACTTCTGATGTGCCGCAATCTTTTAAGGTCCCAAGACAAATAATTGGCCTTTTAATCTAACAATTCTCTGGTGATTAATAAGCTCAGACCCCCGTAAATTATACATAAATGCTGCATTTTCTGAAAGCCTAGATATAGGGAAACATTTTAGTAACACAGTATCACAATGTTTAAATGACTATCACGTGAAAGGAATTTGCATAACCTTTCAACACTCGGTTTTCTCTATGTTTTGTCTCAGTGCTTCAAGATATCTGACTCAAACTTGCTGGAATGCAAGCTGGCACAACGCTCTTCCAAAGAGTGTCTCAGATGTTTTTATCTTTCTTGCTTAGTTTTTAGGAGCACACATTTTAAAGACATCAATTAGAGTTCAATTCACCTCTCTCGAAGTTTTTGTGGCATACAAATTGTTTTAGAAGGTTTAAAAAATCTGAGAAACACTTTGGAAGACCCTTCGGACAGCTTGCACTCACACAAAGTTCAGCCACATATCTCAAAGCATTACTATAGGGCTGGTTGTTGTACAATGTCAGGTGAGAGCGAACAATTTAATTATTAAGATGTCAATACTGGTTTTCGTGATTTCAGTGTTTATATTTATGTAAAGTACCGCGTTAAATGTAAAATATACGCTGGAGTGTGTAAAGTGAGTATTTTTTCGTACTCTTAAAAATACAAACATCCCTTCATGAAAGTTACGAGGCCTACCAAAAATCAGGTCAAAATCGACCTCGCGCAGCGTAAGGAGATCTAGCTGCAGATATCTACGGCCTCTAAGTGCGAATACAAAGTGGATGTACGATTAAAAGTAGTTGTGCCAGTCAGTTCATCTTCAAGAATTATTCACATCCTTACACGTCGCATATGCCGAATTTATCATCTAAGAGGGAAAACTTGAAGTGCGTACAGCTTCGTAATTCGTTCATATATACTGTGTACATTGATATACATTTTGTTGCAACATAAGAATAAAAACATTTCAAAGGTATTTACATCGTCTGGCTTGCCTAAATATAACTAAACTTGTTTACATGAAAGTTTGACTTTCTTGGGAGTGTCTTTACTAGTATGCTTTGTATCGAAACCTTACATGGAACATTATCACTAACTTTCAGAGCCATACTACAGATCGTAAAGTGTGGTGTGTGCACCTTCTGTGTCGTGAATTTTCAGAAGTGTAGTCGGATTTTTCGGCTCATTTATGGCTATATACTCGATATAATTCAGTACATCGGTATTAAACCTTGTAAACATGAAACTTGTCATATAGCGGTTAATTCATAAATTCATGATGCAGTCGACCAATTCGTACTCTTCTGCAGCGCAGACGACATGAAAGCACCGGGCGTAATGGACCGTGAACGATAAAATGGTGTCCGTGTCGCGATGTCGGTCTCAACGCAAACAAATTTTCAACGCGTTTGTATGTTTATTTTAACTAAAGCCTGATTACTGGTCTTTATTTTTACGTACATGTGATCATAACTTTCACACAAACAATGTGCCAACACTCGGCAGCAAAATCGGCTCCCTAAACTGAGCAAAAAATATCCTGGGTTGGTAACACTGCTGGTGGACAGAATTGTCCCCGAGGTTATCGTTCGCCCAGTTAAAGCGATGAAATTCGTTTCTTCGCTTCGATGTAGTGTGTATGTGCGATGTATGATAGTGAGCATGCGTGCGTGAGTGCTTCACGAACTCTACAACGTGTTGAGCGGTCTCAGTCAGAAAAATGTAACAACTTAGCCGGCTATTGAACCACTCTTTTTTGGGAGTGGAGATTTAGCCGACTGGTTCTGTCTCTGGCCTCTCAGCTAGGCGACTGATGCCGTATGTTGTGGGTTCGAATCCGATTGAAAACTATCCGTATCCCTTAGGTCAAATGCTGGGTCAAGGGACCCTAAAACTAGTAGAAACGAGGATGATTAAAAGTTTATCCGTATAGTTCGGCCCAAGGTTGCTACACAAGCTTTGAACAAGACTGGAAGTTTAAGCTTATATAAAGATTAGTTTGCCCTAAGGTTCAACAAATGTGTGCAAGGATAAGCTTCAGCGAATTTGAGTTTAGCGTACTAGTCTTAAATTGAGGACGGCACGCTCACCATTGTATTGAGCTTCGGCGCCAAGCTTCATATAACCTTTGACTAAGCTTTGACCAAGGTACTGCACAATCTCGTGTATCTGACACTCGTTTACAATGTACGTTCATGCACTGACTGAGACATTCACAGAAGTAGCGAAGCCGGTCAAGATTTTCTACAAATTTAGTGTGTTGCATCTTGTTTCTTGTGCTTTTTATTCAAAACGACGCCCCTACACACTTATATGCGTAAACACGCATTTTTCATCACAAAGAGTCAAATATTTGCAAAACTCTCACGTCTGATCGATCATTCAGATGTTTGGCAACGTAAGAAACGCATGCGCACAAGTGTCAACGCCGCTATTAACCTCATGGGTGCACCCGTTCTTCAAATGGACGGACGTGTCTCTTGCTCTCTCCTGATTTTTACCTGCTTTTAACTATACAGTCTGTGCATTTTGTCTGTGCATTTATTTTCTCCGTCGCCGTCAAGTCAAGTCTAGATGCTGTATGTCAAATCTTGTTCCTGTATGTTCTGTTCCTGAGTTGTTTTGGTGTATTTTTATCAACGGTATTGGAGGTTGCGTGAAGTTTCCTTGCTGAATTTTTGTGCGAGTTACATTTTGCAGCCACCTGGACAGTGAACCTTTGTTGTCAGTGCGGCGTGTCACCACTGCCACGTTCCTGCCACGTTGGACCTCAGCCCTGACAAAAGATTACCGCATCCAAGCTGCCGAGCGAGTGAGAAGAGTGAGTATTACGCCCATAGATATAAGATTAGCGTATTTCGAAGATCATGCCATCGCCAAGAAAGACAACCGCATATGAAAATAGTTTCTCAGTACTAAGCGAGAACGATAGTGAGGCCAAGAATGAGAACTCTGTCAGTAAAGTCATATCTGAAGCAGTTGAACATGCTGTAAATGAGAGCTCGCAAAAGGTGTCTGGCCAACCAAAAGACTCTAAATCATCGAGCTACAATACCCGTAACAGCAATGCCACAATGGTTGCAGAAATTGTTCGTCAAGTCATTCAATCTATACAACCGCTACTTGTCTCAGTTGTTACAGCCGCAGTGAATGCTTCTACTGAGCAATTACTGGATACCCTAGCTACCACCGAACAGAACCAAAAAGACGAGCTTAAGTCAACTCAAGAGTCACAAGCAAGGCTCAGAAGTGAAGTGCAGCTTCATAAATTCGACATGGACAAACTTGAACAGTATGGCCGTAGAGACTCTATTCGAATATATGGTATTCGTGAAACTCCAAATGAAGATACAAATCAAATTACTCTCGCTCTGGCAGCTGAAATTGGTATGCATCTGCGACCAGACGACATTAGCACCAGTCATCGTCTACCCACCTCTCGAGCTAGTTCAAATGCGAAACCAAGGCCAATTATCGTGAAGTTTGTAAGGAGAGATGTTAAAACCAAGCTAATGAAGAATAAACGGAAACTGAAGAATTTACCCGACAGAAGATTTGTATACATAGAGGATGATTTAACCCCCATGAGAAGCAAAATAGTACGTGAACTAAAGAAAGACGAGAGACTTAAAGGCAGAGTCTGGACTATCGACGGCAAAATCTTTTGTAAGTTGAACGAGGATGGTCAAGAAAAAAAACACACTATTGAAAATCCCGATGACTTGTTTAAAGTTGGATGGCCTGAAAGTAAAATAAATGAGTTAAATTTCTATCTTAAAAACTAGGACAGGCCCGACCCCTTTACTGATATCAAACGTGCAATTTTACATGATCACAATTACGCTAAATACCCTCATCGCCATGTCAATTTTACTAGCATCAACATCTGCGGTCTGCAGTCTAAAATAGATCTTGGTATATTTGATAATTATATTCAAAACTTTGATTTTGTATGTGTTAGTGAAACCAAAACCGATACAGTTGATAATGATAGTTTTCCTGGGTTCAAATATATTCCTATGATGAAAAAATGCAACCATCACAAATTTGGTGGTATTCATGGGCTTGGCATTTTTGTTCACGATCATTACTACAAGCATATTTCTGTTTATGATAAGTCAGTCTCTGAAAGCATTCTCTGGATCAAAATTGATGAAAAAGCTTTTGGTTTGCCAATGATACTAGGGGCGGCTTATCTTCCCCACGAAGGTTCCATTTATCATCATTAGGATATCTTTGAGCTCTTAATTCAAGATTTAAGTATGTTAAATCGTAAAATTGACTGCCCTATTTTACTCATGGGTGACTTCAATGCCAGGACAGGCTGCCATAGCGATTTCACTACAATTGAACATGAAACTATTTTGAATTGTGGTATTGATCCTTGTACTGAATCAGTTTATGATAGTGTTGACAACTTGCAAAACCTTGGAATTACTGTAGAAAGGTATAATCTTGATAAAACCATGAATAATGGTCGTAATTTGTTAGAGATATGTAAAGGCCTCAATCTGAAAATCATCAATGAAAGGTTAGGGACTGACCATTCTGTTGGCAAGTTTACATGTTTTAAACCAAATGGTTCAAGTACAGTTGATTATGAGTAGTAAAGAAAAGGTGGTCAACTGAGACAAAATAAGAATTTTACACCCCATT
>LD342884.1:0-20537 GCA_001465055.1 Ptychodera flava | reverse complement strand
GGTATGATGGGACACCTTATGACGCCACATATTGTTCCTCATTAATTATGTGCATATCTAATTTTGAGCAAGCCAATAGAGCTAGAGGGCTGATTTTTGGTATATATTGATAACTTAGCAATACAATTTTTTTTGACAAAATGTCATGTGACCTTGGTGACCTTTGACCTCAAATATATATATTTGTCCATAACTCAGTAATCACTAATGCTACACCCTTCATATTTGGTATGATCGGACACCTTATGACGCCACATATTGTACCTCATTAATTATGCACATATCTAATTTTGAGCGAGCCAATAGAGCTAGAGGTCTGATTTTTGGTATATAGGGATAACTTAGCAATACAATTTTTTTTACAAAATGTCACCTGACCTTGGTGACCTTTGACTTCAAATATACATATTTGTCCAAAACTCAGTAACCACAAGTGCTACACCCTTCATATTTGGTATGATTGGACACCTTATGATGCCACATATTGTACCTCATTAATTATGCACATATCTAATTTTGAGCGAGCCAATGACCCACGGTGTCCACTCAAGTCTCACTTTGATTTCATATGAATAAAAAATTTAAATAGTATTGGCAGCTAGCATAGCAACAGAATTGGTTTGAGTTTTGCAAGTAGATTTTTTCAACATTTTAATGTTATTTTTCATATGAATCTCCAAATTAAAAATGAATCTCCAATTAAAATAGTATTGCAGCTAGCATAGCAACTGAATGGCCTTAAAATCTCCAAAATATTCCGTTCTCATGATTTTTCATATATTCTAGGTTTCATGCCTAAAACTATACTTGCATTTTCTTACCTAAAAGTGAGTATGTGATTCATGTATCATCCAACTGCCTTTTAACAGACAGAAAGTGTAAACTAAAAAGTCCTCTAACACGGCCAAATTTGATTGCATTGTGAAACAAATCAACGTGCATCTGTATGGGTAGGGTACTATCCATGTGCAAAGTTTGAAAGAAATTGACCAGGGCATGTCTGAGATATCTGCGTGAACGGATGGATGGACGCACGCACGGATGCACGCACGCACGGACATGACCAAACCTATAAGTCCCCCGGACCGTGTCTGTGGGGACTAAAAAGTAAACATCTCTTTGCTTAGCCTGCAGTTAGACTGTTGATAGTCCCTTGTGACTTTTCTGTCTCTATTGGTTTAGACTTTTACACATACTTTTACACATGTGGGAATCACAAGCGTAGCGCCAAAGGCGTGAGCTAGGCATTCCAAGAGCAACTGCGAGTGCCAAAGGAACGAGGGACTGTCCTCTCCCGCTGCGCCCTCAATGACAACAACAGGGACAACCCTGTTGTAACCTAGCGCAGGGGAAATAATTGACAGGTGAAGCAGGTCATAGGTCACAGGTGGGCTAGCTTGAAACAGTACCAATGCAACATGGCAACAGCGAAGGATCTTTACTCCAGCAAACTTTAGGATCTTTACTCCAGAAACTCTGATATTTGCACTACAAAGACTTTCAGAGATAAGTTATTGACGCTTATGTGTTTGTCTGAAAGAAGCTAGGAGGACATTCAAGCAAAATTAGGGTGGGAATTACATTTATAAAGTATCAAATTCAAAGACACGTAAAATGCCTGTGTGTGATCAGCTTTTGTTGATCATCTCCAGCAGCTAGAAAGATGTGAAGCCTGTGTCTGTAATTGACAAGCAGTATTCAATGAAACATAATAACTGTCTGCAGTGCACATTTCAAAGATGCCCCCGTTTGTAAGTCTGTTTTCTTATTAATAATAATAATAAAGAATATGCACCTAATCTCAAAAGGGAGCTCTAGGCGCAGGACAAATACACTATTCCTTAAAAAAATATGTCTTGAGGGCATGGCGGAATGAAATATGTGAATCCATGTGGTGTAGGTTGACAGGCAAACTGTTCCAAGTTTTAAGTCCTGAGTGGGAAAAAGGCCTTTCACCAAAGGATTTTGTGGCAACATGCGGCATTCTAAAAAGACGTGTGTCAGATGAAGAACAGAGGTGTCTTGAAGGAGCAGGGGTTTCATTAAGTTTTGAAGTAGGGGGCCTGAATGAAAAAGTAGGCTTTGCAGCTGCCATGACCACAAAGCGGTCGTCGTGGGGGAGGGTCCAGGAGGGGGTGATCCCCCTCCAGGCCGATGGCCTGAAACCCTGAAAAATGAGTTAAAATTCACCTTTTTACAGCTCACAGTCACATGAATTTCTAGTATTTTCAGGAGAATTGTCAGCAGTGTTCCAGGGCAATTTGTGTTCATATCATAAAAAGCTGTTTTACCTGGGAGATTAGGCCTAAATATGATAATTCATAATTACAAATAATAAAATGTTGTAATGTTGACGATATTTTGAACAAAGAAAAGTGAAGTCTCAGAACATAAGAACCTCTATGCTTTTAGGAGGTAAACTATAATAATTCACTATTATTAATGATATAAATTTGATATTGTAGACGATGTTATAAGTGTTACATCTAGACAGGGGGTTAGGGGATTCCCCTCTGCTGAAATGTTGGCACCCCAATTAATTTGTCAAGGCGGACCACTCCTCCCCCCCAATGAAACGGTGCCAGTCACACCGTAGAGTTATACGTATAAGTAGAACACATGAACTGGTGAAATCCCCCCGAAATTTTCTATTAAAGGGGGAAATCCCCCTTGTTGATGCCATCCTGGATGAAACACTGATATTTTAAGCACAGTAAACGAGAAAATGTTCATTAATATATAATGTGATGCTTTAAAAATTAATGTAAGAACCCTGATGTTTGGTATGGCAATCTGTAGATGAAGAACTTTTATACCACTGGGGAGGTAAAAAGGATAATTTATTTAACGATAACGATAAAAAATGACAATGATTACCATATTTTGCAAATAGAGTCAAAGACCCTCGAGGTTATTTGACTATATGTGTATGCAAAGTAAGAAGCTTGATATAGGATATGAAAATTTGTACGTTCAGAAGCTCACATTTGGATTTAACCTGACGATCGCTTTTGAAGTGAATTTTAGAGGTCTGATCGTATTTTAACCACTCTCTGGGTGACGTTTTTATTGGCGTCGACAGACTGAAAAGCAGTACATATAATACATTCAGCTGGTTATATTCCTTGAAATTTACGCCTACCATGGTGCAACGCACGTCGGCTTTCTAAAATTCGCACTGTAATCCGGAAGTTTTTCGTGAGAAAAAAATCAGGTCATTGTCTTCGAAAACAGTTTAAATCCACGTAATTATCCTTCTCTTGTTTCTTGGTCCACTTCAAAACTGCAGATCGTACAGAGAAGCTTGACCTTGCGATCGCTTCCGTCTTCATTTGTTCATCGACCATTTGAATTGAGCTAATGACAGCCAACAAGTGTAGTACACACATTTTCATTGGCGTATATAAAGGTCACCACATCGGGATCAGCAATTCAGGTAGCCAATAGAATCGTCCATTGCAATTCTGATTTTTATTAAGGCAGTATACGCAAGACCGTGCTGCATCGTAGTACAAGGCGATCGTAGTAGTCGTCTTCTAAATTTTGTTTCACATAAAAGCCGTTGCAAAGTTTGACTACACAGTTTGTGAAACTTGTCCGTATCATTTCAGAAGGTAAAAAATATATCAGCGATGAAAGAGTTAAAATTTTCCGATAAAGTAGCCGGCAAAATCATGAGAGTAACCGGTCAATTTCGCCAGCTGCCGGCTCTTAATGAAACCCCTGAGGAGTATACATTTGCAAAAGGTCAGAGAGATATTGTGGCCCAGTCCCTGAAACCAAGCCGAAAAAAAATGTAGAAAGTTTGTACTGTGTACAACTAGCAATAGGTAACCACTGCAGCGATTTCAAAAGTGGTTGTTGTTAGTAATGTAGCCAATGCAACACTTTGTATTTTGTCTGCAATGCAAATGTGTCCATTTTGCCAGAGCTGTCCTGATGACAGGTTTCACTGTAGCTATATTGGCTACTTGGTGGCCTGATCTATGTCACAGGTTCATAACTGATAGAAGTTTGGGAAGGTGTGATGATTGTGGGAAGGTGTGATGTTTTCTGTTAAATTATGATATATGTTGTATGGTACATTCAAAATATCATCAAGGTTTGTTAAAATATTTGTACAAGTACTGACATAAAAGTGTATACAGTTATGTTAACACAATTATAACAAACATGGGGACATATAAAACAGCTGATAATACTAATTTTGTCTTTTAAATCATCAGCACAATAAGCAGTGGTTCAAGATGACCCTATTCTAATTGTCATGTTCTATGTGTTTTTTGAAATTAATAATTATGTTATATATATTAGTATTAATATTGACCTGTTTCGGTGTCATTAATAAGAAATATTATTCATTTTACTTGCTCTTGTGTATATTTGACCGTTGTACTGACCACAAAGTCTGACACTTGGATGAAAAGATAAAACATGGTCTCAACATGTGTGACTTGCAGAAGCTAATGTTTGAATGTTTTCTTTATTTTAGGGTTTATCTACAAGAGATTTGGTGTTGATTGCTATTCAAATCACAAAAGGAATGCAGTATCTTGGAAAGTTAAATATAATCCATAAAGATTTAGCAACCAGAAATTGTGTGTAAGTCTTAACTTCCCACACTCAAGGGAAGTTCTTTATTTGTCTGTTCTTTTGTGCTGTCTTTCTGTGTCAGAATTTGAGGCTCTGTCTCCACGGGAAACCTCTGTGGCTTGAAAGTACCTATAATGCACTATGATGGTTGGTAGAGGACACTCAGAGATGACTTCAAAAGCCTGCCAAGCCAAAAGGGGCCGCAATTCTTATAGTGTTATTATGTTCAGAGATTGTACATGGGCTGTATGTGTAAAAACTGGAGTTTGAGCTAACACTTGCCATGTATGCGCAGAATGTGAAGAAAGTATCTTTCAGTAAACAATATAGGTATCTGATTCACCATGCTGATAACAATGTTGTGAAATGTGTATTTCAGTCTTGATCACATACCTTACGTAAAATCAGCCAAATTCCTGTCGCATACGGGACTGACTACTAATACATGACATTAGGAGAATGGCACATTTCCAACATTATCACAGCATGGACTTACATCCATGATCACAGTCACCATTCAAAGAGTTATTGCTTTAATGTAGGATATACAGTAACTTTTTTGAAGTCCCCCTTAAAGTACATATATTATGAATAAAGTTACTTCATTGTATTTTTAGCTCCGCTGTCAGCGATGAGGAGCTTATCAAATAGGTTGATTTTCCGTCGTCGTCCGTTGTCGTCCGTCGGCTGTCAACAATTGCCTTCTCCTCTGAAACCGCAAGTCCAATTGCTTTGAAATTTTATATGCAGTTCACTTGGGGTGACCTCACTTAAATATGTTCAAATCGTGGTGAAATTTGCATATTTGTATTTTTGGGGCATTTTTTGGTGTTTTTGGGGAAAAAATCTTCTCTGCAACCACTTGTCTGATAGACCCTTTTCATAAGTCTAGCGCCACTGTAAATTTGAAGTCAAAGCAAGGCTACTGGGGAAAACCCCTCAGACGCCATGTCAGCTGTCAATTACCGGCTTATAAGCTGTGTGGGAGGCCTGTACATATCGTCCGCTGTCGACGCCAGTCGGAACATTTTTCAAGGTAAGAATTGCTCAATATCATAGCCGTATTATGAGTCCCTCAGTGTAGTGATGAGTTTCCATGTCAGAAAAAATGCGTTTTTCTCAAAACATTCGTGCCCCAATATTTTATATTGGCGATCTGAATGTCCCATAACCATTAGGTCAGACCATCTCTCTTTCTACCTCCATGGTCAGACACGGTCCCTCCACAAAATGTTTGTGGATGGACCGTGGGTCAAACAGGTACTCTGATCCAGGGATATGTATCGATTTAGTGAGTGATGAAAATTAGCTTTGTATGCCAGCAGTGAATATTACAATATTTTTTATATTTTGGTTGAACACACTGCTAAACTGTTTGATGCTGTTGAATACCCAATGCCAGATGATATGAGGTCTAGTACATGTATAGCAGGTCCTTTTCCTGTTACACAAACTGTGACTGTATAATTTTATGTTGATATGTGGTTATTGCTCATGTTCAAGCGAGAGTTGAAGACATTTTATTTGCTCACGTGTTGACACACGTGAGCATATGTCGCAGCGATGTCTGTCTATCTGTCTGAATATACTCGATCAAAATTGACGAAACTTGGTATGCATATTGAAGATACTATGATTTTAATAACGTTATTGAAAGTCATTAAGCATTTTACTTCGTCCAAATCCTAATTTGCATATTTAATGACCTTTTGAAATTAAGGATATATATTTGAAGTTACATGACCAAAATTGATGAAACTTGCTATGTACATTAAAGATAATATGATAAAACATTATTAAATGTCATTAAGCATTTTTACATCAGCCAATTCCCAATTTCCATATTTTATGAACTTTCCTAATTAGGGGTATTTATCTGAATTGACGTGACCAAAGTTGATGAAACTGGCTATGTACATTAAAGATACTATGATAGAACATTATTGAAAGTCATTAAGCATTTGAACTTTAGCCAATTCCTTATTTGCATTTTTAATGAACTTTCATAATCAGGGATATTTATCTGTATTGACCAGACCAAAGTTGACGAAACTTGCTATGTACATTAAAGATACTATGATACAACATTATTGAAAGTCAATAAGCATTTTTATTCATCCTGCTCCTAATTTGCATATTTAATGAATTTTTGAAATTAGGGATATAAATTTGAATTTACATGACCAAAATTGATGGAACTTGCTATGTACATCCTAGATACTATTATGTAGGGTAACATTATTGAAAGGCATTAAGCATTTTTGCTTCAGCCAATTCCTGATTTGTGTATTTAATGAACTTTCCTAATTAGGGATATATACTTGGATTTATTTGATCAAAGTTGGCATAATATGCTATGTACATTGATGATTATACCAGGTTATACCAATATTGGAAGTCATTTCGCACGTAAGTTTTCATGTCAGCTAATTTATAGTTTGCATATCTAATGAACTTTCAAAGTTTGGAATATATTGTTTGAAGGACTTGACCAAAGGCAATTACACTTGCTATATAAAGTGGTGATACAATGACAGAAGTCAAAGAAATTAATTATTTTTATTTCAGCTAATTACATATTTGAATGCTTAATGACCTATAGAGTTAATCTGTGGTGAATATTGTTCATTATGTTGATCATAATACTTTCAATGAAGTTGCAAACATGTGGCAAAGGTTCAAATTTACACATAACTTGCAATATATAATGAAACACGTGAGCATTTACAGTTCATATCTGGTTTGTAAATGTAATGGCAGCAATTAAGTGCGGTACGATATATATATTTGTTTACAAAATAATTAATATGTGCTGCATTTTTACACAGAATATAACCCTTGGTGTAGATGGTATCCCAGGTGCCAGTTTCAATGGTATTGACCCAGCAACACTGAAAAAGGATAAACTGGAATTTTGGTTAAGATGTAGGGGTGATACCCTGAAGAAGTTAAAAACGAAGGCTCAGTTACTGGCAAGGCAAGTAGGGCTTACAGTATTCAAAGGGCCAGAAACTGAAACCTTTCGTGATTTTTTTTTTCACTAATTTTGTTTTGTTCTTCCATTGCAAGTTCTTGTTCTACTCTCCAAAACATATTGAAACACTATTACAATGTACCTTGTCAACATAGTGTCTATAAATGTAAATTGCACCGTTATTGTTTATATTTGAATTCTAGTCCAGAACAAAATTCATGTCTAAATTATAATGCAGTTGACACATATACAGGTTGAGTGACAAGCTCCACAATTTGTATTTGAACATGCTTGGGGGATTAGCATTTAAAAGTGTTGTTGAAATTAAATTTAAACACAGTTTTAAAAATCATCAAAAGTTACAGTTACCTTCCCTTTAAATGTTGTTTTGCTGTGTTCAATTTACAACTGTATATGATACAGTATTGTTGCCATTCATTGTCTATGATGAAATTATGGTTTACAAATCACTGAAAATATTTCAAGAATATAATGTTCTCAAAATATAATAGTGTCAAAACTTCTATTTTTCTGTAGAATCAAGGTGTACATGGAGAATGGAACTGATGCAAATATTGTGGATCCAGATCCAAACAAAAGCTACACGAAGATGAAGATACAGAAAATGAAAAAGCACTGCCTTCAGAAGCAAATACTGTGCCAGCACCGGTAGCACCTGTCGGATTCTCCACGTTTTACCCAAAAGATGGATGGGGCACATCATTGGCAGGTTTGCCTATGTTTACCAGAGCTCACATAAATATCCATCTCTCCAAAACGGAGAAGAAAGTAAAGGAGGATGCTGAGGATAATCACCCAACCAATCAAAGACGGGGAGAAGTGTTCTTTGAAGAAAAGTTTGTCCATGACGTAAAGACAAATAAAGACACAAAGTACTTTTATTTTACATCAAAGTGTAATCACAGTTACAAAAAACGTGCAGAGCCACATAAATTGAAACTAAAGCTTGATCTTCTGGATGGTAGTGTAGTACATGCTAATTGTACCTGTACAGCTGGACTTGTAGGATACTGTAATCACATTCTTGCATTATTATTTTTGGTTTCACAGTGCTCTTTACTTGATTTAGAGGATATCCAAGATTTTGAGAACATTAATTCTAATGTCACCTCTCAAACCTCTAGATTACAAGTGTGGCACCACAAGAATAGAGGATTAGGTATTTCTCCAGAACATGTTTCAAGTTTGGCAATCCGCAAAGTTAAACTTGACAGTGGTGAGTCAAAATATGCTGTGACTTCAGCACTGTATGATGCCCGAAGAAATCCGAATCATGATTGTAGTGCAGAGAAAAAGTTTCGAGAAAATCTGAAAAAAATCCACTTTTTGGCTTTGCACAGTTCACTGTCATGCCAGATGTAGCTTTAGTTGATACAAAATTTGGAAAAGTGCTGAATGGATCTATTTTAAGCTATCAGACACAATACACAGAGAGTAGTTACTCTATATACTGTGACATATCAGCGATACCAATATTGTCTGTATACGATAAGTTCATTGATGTAAATAACTTTCCGGCATTACCATACAAACAAGTTCCATATAATATACATTAGAAGTAACAATACAGAGGAACTTGCATGGTTGAATTCTATAAAATGTGACAAAGACAGTAATTGCAATTGAAACAGAGATAAGAAAGCAATTCACCAGTGATAAATGGTTTGTTCATAGAAAACCCAGACTGACTGCATCACATTTCCACGATGTATGCATTAGAAAGAGGAATCATGATGCCCTCTGTAGCAGATTATATAATCCTCAAATTTTTACCAGCAAATACACTCAACATGGCTAAAAATATGAAAGTGAGGGGTTGGCAAAATATGCAAAATATATGAATGACACTGGCAATTATGTGTCTCTTCACAAATGTGGTTTGGTTATAAACCCCTCGTATTATTTTCTTGGTGGTACTCCCCATTCTAAAGTTGTCGATAGGAAATCATCTGAGCCATATGGTATAGTAGAGGTAAAATGCCCTGAGACTAAAAAAGATGTTACCCCATTAGATGCATGTCTCGACCCAACATTTTGTTGTTATGATGACAATGGGCAGCCTAGATTGAAAGTTGGTCACAAATACTATCACCAAATTCAGGGTCAAATGGCGATGTGTGGTCTGACATGGTGTGATTTCATTGTTTACACATTTAAAGGACTCGGCATTGAGAGAGTCAAATTTGACTGTGTGTATTGGCAAGAAATGTTGTCAAAACTGGATGTTTTTTTCACAAAACACTACATGCCATTCGTTGTAAAGAGAGAGCATAATGATTGCAACCTGGATTGAAGGGGAAGGACTCACTGAGAATAGATTGTCTAGTGAAACTTCCATGAAAAGCTGAATCGAAAACTTGATTTTATTCATTTTCACTACTTTGTATCATTATGAATCATTGTAAATTGGTGGAATTAGTGATATGGAAGCCTATTAGTGATATGGAAGCCTATTAGTGATATGGAAGCCTATTAGTGATATGGAAGCCTAGAGACCTGGCTTCCTCTGTCTACAGCTAGTATGGATGCCATGAATATGGTGAAATGATGAGCAACAATATCAATGAATGAAAGTGAATGAAACCAATACATTTCTTTTGTTTTTTCATGACCTTTGTACTGTACAACACATTCTCATGGTGTCCTTCCCCTTCAATTCATAATTTGATCGAATATAATCAATGCTTTACAATATGGATTGCAATTTCGAAATGTAAATAAAGGATTCAACATCAATAATTATTTTTCAATATTTTATTTGTCACTGCAGTTGTTTCACATCTAAGAAAAGACAAGGATAGCATTCTCAAGCACTTTTTAAAGGATTCTGTACATTCAGGGGTACCTAAGAAAGTGTAGCTTTTGAATGAAAACGATAGCTTTGACACTGTGCAGGATAGCTTGGGTAGGGAAACGATAGTTGCTGGAATGGAATCCGTAAGTTTGGTCATCTAAAACGATAACGTTGAACATATATTTTGATGTTGAGGGCATAAAACAAGATGGCTGACAGCAAAAGCAGTGGTAGCGGTGGTAAATGTTTTACCCGTTTTCGACAAAAAATCAGCAAGTTGTGTCGTGTAAGATGCTGTGTTCAGTGAGGTTCAGATTCGATTACACTTCTGTAAAGTTTCTGCCCCATTTTACAAAACTTGCAGAGAAATCTCCGTTCCCGTTTTTGAACTGAACAGGCTATTAGGACGTCATATTCTTTGCACGATCGACACTCAGCAACCCAGATATTGTCACCAAAACAATCCTAAAAAGAAGTCTCGCTTGGCCACACTGTCAGACCTTTCACAAGCCCCCCACTTCCGGACTTTGTCATCAACTCCCTCGGCCTTCAACCGAAAAAGTCGTATCATTATGGACTTATCCCGACCTAACACAGACAGTGTCAACATCCACATCTGTAAAGAAGACTATACGCTCTCCTAAGCCAGGGTCGACGATGCTGTTGCAATAATACAGAAGTATGGCAAAGGAACACTAATGACAAAGGTCGACATCAGGTATGCCTTTCGTCTCTGTCCCGTCCGAAAAGACGACTGGCACCTGCTTGGTTTTAAATGGTTGGATCACTACTTCTTTGACCGTGTCCTGCCCTTCAGTCTTAGATCAGCACCTTTCCTGTTCAACCTGATAGCAGATGCCATTCACTGGATCATCAGCCGGAGAGCCGATACCGAAGATCTACTTCACTATCTCGATGACTACTTCGGCGCAGGACCTCCACACACCGATAAATGCCAGCAACTCTTAAACACAATGGTATCAGTCTGTCACGACCTTGGCGTCCCAACCGCCCCAGAGAAGATTGAAGGCCCATCACCGATCATCATTTTCCTGGGCATCGGACTCGACACAATCAAAATGGTCATGCGACTCCCACATGACAAGCTCACAGATCTGATGCAAGCCTTGCCAACATGGATACAGCAACGAAGCTGCACAAAACGCCAACTTCTGTCTTTAATAGGAACTCTCTCCTTTGCATGCAAATGTATTCTAGCTGGCAGAATCTTCCTACGCCGTATGATTGTCTCAGCACAACCGTCAAACGCACCAATGACATCATCACCCTGTCAGATGACTTCCGCCTCGACATCCAATGGTGGCTCGATTTTCATCCCACTTGGAATGGCTCAGCATCCTTCCTCGATACAGAGTGGTCTGCATCCTCCGACCTTGAACTGTTCACAGATGCCGCTTGGTCAATCGGCTGTGGTGCATACTACAAAGGTCATTGGTTCCATCTCACCTGGCCGAACGACTTTCATGCTTCAATCGTCGAATGGCAAGAGATGTACCCAATCATGCTGGCTTGTTCAATTTGGGGGCACTTATGGCATGGACGGAGAATTTTATTCCATTGCAATAATACATCTGAGTGGTCGGCATCTGGAAACAAGGGTCATCGCGCTGTCCACGAATAATGCGTTTGGTCAGAGCTATCTTCTTCGCAGCCACCAAAGGGAACTTTCATGTCATGCTTGCTCACATAAGAGGCACAGATAACACAATAGCTGATTCGCTTTCTCGTTTGCAGATGAGGAAAAACCAGAAATCCTGCTGTCCTCCAACTAGAGTCACATGCCAAGGTTTTTATACACAACAGCATTGCAGGCTCCACAAGGAAAACATACCAGGTCGGTCAGTCAAACTATTTTGCGTTCTGCCACATGCACGGTCTAACACCCACCCCAGTGACACTGCAGTCGGCAACAGTCTTCATTACCAACCTAGCACGTAATGGTCTAAAGGTTACCACAATCAAGGTCTACCTCGCAGCTATAATTCGCCTGCACACGGAAATGGGCTTCGAAGATGACATCAGCAACCACATACAGTTACAACGTACAATGCAAGGCATACACTTGAGCTTAGGAGACCAAAAACGCACCAGACTGCCCATTACCATCGACATACTTGTTCAACTAAAGGAAGCCATGCGAGCACACACGTCTCTATGTAACCACGACAAGCTAATGCTGTGGTCAGCCTTTACCATGGCTTTCTTCGGCTTCCTCCGTGTCAGTGAATTCACAGCACCAGGGAGCCACGACTTTGACAAAGCACGCACACTTCTGGCTCGCGCGATGTGACAATATCTGAAGACCTAGAAATCTCACTCAAGGCGTCAAAGACTGACCCATACTGGCGGGGGCAGCACATCAGGATTGCACCCACAAACACAGGAATTTGTGCCGTGCAGGCTTATACCAAATATAGACATTTCCATGCTGCTGTAGCGGAGACGCCGGTATTCCAATTTAACAATGGAGCGTGGCTCACACAACACGCCCTGACTATCCATCTCCGTGACCTGCTAAGCAGAGCTGGGATAGACAACGCTCATCACTTTGCCACCCACAGCTTCAGGAGTGGTGCCGCTACTACAGCTGCGGATGCCAAACTACCAGCGTGGCTCATCAAGACACTAGGAAGATGGAGAAGCGATGCCTACCAGGTTTACATCTCAATGCCAACTGCAACCCTACGAGCTGTTCCTTCAATATTAGTTGCATCGCACTCGTAAGGACATTGACATTGATGTACCCTTCGATCGCAGTACACTATTGACACTCATCTGTTCCCCATTTGCTCTGCACTGTTCACGTGCTGCTTGCGTTAGAGTTACTTTGGACATTTGCGTTGTTTTGGCCATTCTTTTCACTTATTCAGCTACCTTGAATTGCGTAGTTTTTCCCTCCTGCACATTACAATTCACATATGACTAATATTTGCTGCTCCACGTTGGACTATAGTCAGGGACGTGAAGCCAGGGCATGTACATTGACCTCGCGAACACTTCTTGTGTGCATTATGGACATCAGAACATTTATGTCATAAAGTTTACTTTCTTTGGCTACTTGCATAGTTAACGTAGTTCATGCTGTTTATTTCCATCTATTCTTGTTATTTAACAGCTCTCCCTTCCTTGATTTATGCGTCCATGCAGAATGCCCCAGACCACCTGTTGCTACGCCAATTTGGGGGTTGCCATCACAGAGCCTGCTGGGTTGTCATGGTACCACGCGGTCTGTCACGTGACATGAGCCAGTGAATTTCAGGCCCTCCTCATGTTGCTAGCAACGCCGGACAAACCCAGTGTTGGCAGGCTTCACTCCGACTTCACGTCACCCCTCTTGATGCCACTCAAATCTGCGATTGCCACCACAGGGGAGGTGCACTACGACGTTTGTATGGAGTCCATCCCCAGATTTCTGCAACGCCACTCTCGTGTCACTGAGTCTTCTTTCATTAATATTACGATTACATTTTTCCTAGGAAGGGACGCTGTACACGTGTCATGTTTCTGTAGCTTCACCAGCGTCGTTTTGCCGTGTTTATGTTTGAGCTTTGCGAGGGACCGTGCCAGTGGGCACTCATAGTCACTAATCCCTTGCACTTTATTACATGCAAATGTATTCAACCGTGACCTTTACCGAGGTTTCCTGTTGCCGTTCATTCGAAATACTGGGCACTCACTTGCTAGCTGCCCCACTGAGCTTTGCTTTCCCACCACCCCACCCTTGTACACAGCATTTCTTATTACTTTAAGGGGGTTGCCATCACAGAGCCTGCTGGGTCTGTCATGGTACCACACGGTCTGTCACGTGACATGAGCCAGTGAATTTCAGGCCCTCCTCACGTGCCAGGCTGCTAGTGGTGCCGGACAAACCCACTGTGTTGGCAGGCTTCACTCCGACACCACGTCACCCCTCTTTGATGCCACTCAAATCTGCGATTGACACCGCAGGGAAGGTGCACTACGACGTTTGTGTGGAGTCCATCCACAGATTTCTGCAACACCACTCTCGTGTCACTGAGTCTTCTTTCATTAACACCAAATATAGTACCAGGTCATGATGACACACAATGACACTATTGGTATTGATTTATTGAAATACATTACAAGTCCCCCCAAAATTTAATTTGTCCCCAATTAAGACCTACTATGGGTCACTGTGTCCCCATGCTAGCAAAAGCTGGCTGATCAGTAAGTTACAGCTACTGTTTCTTTACAATGACATGAATAAAACCATACACATTTACTCCTACAATCATCTGCAATTCAGGGCAAGTGAATTTTTCTTCCAGACAAGTGAAATTGAAAATTCACTTGCCCTATGACAAGTGAGTTTAAAAAAAAATTTCGAGCCCTGATGATGTTAAAGTTTGGTGGCTATCTTGAGGTGGACATGAAATGCTTTTTGCCTTCGTGTACGCAAATGGCAGTGATATACGCGGGTGTCGACGCCCATAAGGTCATTGTGAAATTGGGCCGGTTTGACTTTTAAAGAGGGGTTTGTTTTTCTGGTCAGCGAGGCTGAAGTTGTGTTATATGCACTAGGGTGTGGTACTTTGAAAGTGCAAGGAATATAGATGTTAAACGTCCACCTAAATTTGGATCTGATGAGTCTGTGTGTGGAGACTGACAATTGCGAAATGATTTCTTTTATTTGATGGAAAGGAAAGGTGCTGGTTTTACGGATGGTCCCGAGGAAGCTACAGGGAATACTTTTGTCATTATATCACCAATGTCTTGTTCTCTCTGATGCCCCATCTTTCTAAAATTGAATGCAGAGGCTACAAGTTACCCAATCTGTTTGGTGTTTTCTTTCAAAACAGAGACATCTTTAGCAAAATTATGACATTCCATCAGAGCACAAACATTACCAGAAACTTGAAAGAAACCTACAAGAACTTGAGGAGAAAAGACTGCTACTGTATACTGTTATAGTGTACCCATTCCTCAAACTGTCCAGATTTAAGTAATTTGATGAGGCTGTCAAGATGCTGTGCAATGGTATTGACATGTAGACACTTTGAATGCACAAGAAAGAAATCTAAAACTAATAAAAGAAAAGCAAATGTTAAAAAATGACTGTTTATTTTGATCCATTTGTCATGAAAATGCATACAGAGATCATACAGTGTGTCACACTCTGACAGGAGTATTCATGTTGTTTGAGAAAAATTGTCCAATAAAGGCAAACAGATTTTGTGTTTGCAACTTTATCGTCAATACAATCACAATTTTTAATTTTGTGTTGGGATATCACAAAACAACATTGTGATCATCACAGTCCAGCTGTTATGAGTTAGCATGTGTACTTGGCTGGGCCGATCGAGTTCCGCGAAAAATCAATTTACTGTCATGGATAAGCTGAAGTGACGTCTTTCATAAATATATCCATTCAATATCCAAAGAAAATCAAGGCTATCAATGACGGGAAGAAAGTTTGTATCCCTGCCGCTAAATGCACTGAGGAGCAACAGTGTCATCATTTACTCACACGTAAACAATTTGTGCAGTTTAAACGTACTAACTTAGATGTTATTGATGTCAGTGTCGGTGTACCGCAAGGTTCCATACCAGGGCCATTGCTCTTTATTGTTTATGTTAATGATTTGCCCCTTCACCTTGAAAATTCATCCTGTACTTCCTTTGCAGAGGACACAACACTTCATGTTTCAAACAAGTCCTTTAACACCATATCTACTTACCTGAATGCTGATCTAAAAATAGTTGACAATTGGTGTCTTACTAACAAACTTTGTATCAATCCCAGTGTGACAAAATCAATGATCATCACAACTTCTCAGAAGAGACAGCACATTGACAGTGAAAACTTCAACCTCACTTTGGCTGGTAAAACTATTGACCGCGTCTCATCAGAGAGGTTACTAGGGGTCACTATTTCCAATAACCTAGACTGGTGTGAACACATTTCAACCATTGAAAGCAAAATCAATTCCATTTTTTAGCTCATATTTGGTATGTATATAAATACCAAAAAGAGCTTATATGATGAGTCGGTGGCGTCTGTATGTATGTGCGGATGTATGTCCGGCACACGCAAAAGCTCCCATACTGCCTAAGCTACCATCTCAGTAATTGGTGTACAGGAGATGCAGGGGTTGAGATGTGATGTTGTTCAAATGAACACGTCAGTGTCAAAAATGTGCAAATGAGGTAAGAAAAAGGGAAATTCTGCAAATGTGCAGGAGTAGTGGCATGCCAGTGAGTACTCCACTGACCTTGAGTCATTTCCTGTCATTGTTTGTGAACCGTTACATATTAAAGGGACATTATTTGTATCTTTTGACCTTATATTGTTGCAAACGAGCGGTTGATAATGTTGTTCGACTTACTGAAAGATGTCTAAAAAACGGTCGACCATAGACAACTTCCATCCCGTTTGCGTACACTGTATAGAAAAACCTTGGGTCAGGGGTTAATGGTGGGCTACTTTTAACCTCAGAGTTGGCAAGGTGACCTAATACCTGCGATCAGACCACACTGCTAACTGCTATCTGGGCCGCTGTAAGCATCCGCGTGTAAAAAAAATAAACCACGTGAAGTGAAAGTCGAAAGCGCAGTTTTGCAGTTTCGGGATTCCCTATTACTGATGCCGTTTGCTCAGTTACATTTTGACGGTCAGTTTTTCATGGAGATCTTGACGGCCAATCCTGCTCTTAGATACACTATTCTTTGCTGCTAGAGAGCACATTTTATAATGGGCATTTCAAATGCCTACAAGCTGCAAGAAGTCGACGACAAGGCCTGTAGTGGCGGATTTTTTTCGTCTCGTTTGTTCCTCCATATGTAGACTTGCCCAAAGCCTGTGGGCATAGAAATGTGAAAACAGAGTAAAATGAAGGGATAAACTTCAGTAGACAGTCATGTTATTGTCGAGGTGATCGCGAAATTGAAGCAATATACTTTGACGACTGACACGTACATGATGTCACTGTCTGCGTGGCAGGGCTGTGCAAAATCGCTGGCAGCACCTCGGTTGCGGCGTGCAGTTTCTCCACCAAAAACAACCCATTTTTAATCCCAAGCTTGCATTGAGTTTCGTTTTTGAGCACACCCACCTCGGCTGTGTACACGATTAGCCCTGCGTACAGGTCTGTGTGTTCCCGGCGTTATACGGCGTGGAGGCCGTATAACGCCGGGAACACACAGACCTGTACGCACGGCTTAGGTACACGATGTGTTCAGCTGCGCTTCAATACTTACGCAAAGCCCACTTTTGGGAGTGGGTTGGAGACACGGAGGCCGTAAGCGACGTATAGGGTCTCGGCAACTGTCATTGCGATGTACTCACTTTTGGTTTGAAATGTGATTCAACTGATACAAATAATTACACAATGCACAGAGAATAACAACATTCAAACAGATCTTGTGTGTCGAGAGGTGACTCCACTCGCGAGCAGTACATTAATGACAGCACTCGCCCGGCGCGGTGTCACGATGTCACCGATGCTACACCGTGCACTGTTCAGTCCGAGTGCGATGTTTCCAAGTTCAACAAGTTATCATGTCATGTTTGTAAAACGAACCAACGTAAAGGCAAGAAAATGCCCTAAAAATCTTGAAAGTTGACGAAGATTTGCCAACGATCTAGGACAATTTTTGCTCTTTTTTGATCAAAACGTCTATTTCTCTGTAGCAGCATGTCCAACTTTTGTCATTCTTGTTTTTCTGGTTTAAATATTTCTTGTTGTTTTTCTGGTTGTACTGTGCAGAAATCATTGTCATAACAGCAACGTAGAATTTTCCTGCACTGAACAGATAGAAACAACATTTATTGTTGATCTTTGGTACCCATACTGGTTTGTACCACTTCTTATCAAATTTGAGCGACACCGTATAATTGCGGTATTTTTGTTTCTTTTGGCACGCATCAAAAAATTTCTTCCTCTCCACTAACGCAAGCTATTTTATTACTGTTTCATCTCACCACACATCAATTATTGTTCTAATGTTTGGAGCTTTACTTCCAATAACAATATCTATGCCTTGGAGCATCTACAGAGACGTACAATGAGACTTATTCTTGACACTGTTCCGCCTCTTTCCACTTATCAAATGTATACTCAGCTTCATTGGCTGCCCATTAACTTGAAACTCAAATTTACAGACCAACTCACAATTGAACCCCTGACTACATAACCAGTATGTTCAATAATTATATCCCTTCTAGATCACTTCGTTCTTCCAATCAGAACCTCCCAAAGCACATACACTTCTTTATCAGCACACCTTGTCTGTTGCAGGTGTGGATGAATATAATAATCTCCCCAAATCAATGAGGGACTCTGAGTCACTGACTAGTTTTAAGAAATCTTGTAACAACTTTTTGTATTCTACTTACTTGTCTGATGCCTTTTTGTAGTTGTTTTTATATTTGTACTTCTGTGTTTTTTGTGTTTTCAAGTTTGTGCTGTAATATGATTTTCTTTTTGTCTATTTGACCTCCATGAAAAGAGGTGTTTCACCTATGGAGTTATCGAGTTTAAATAAAGATTAATAATAATAATAACAATAACATAAAGTCTTTGCAGTGGGAGGTAAAATTGCGTCATTCCAACTTATTAAAAACCTCTCATATGATAGCTTTGATACTTGGTATATAGATTCCTGGGAATTATCTAAATTTGATTTATTTAAATTGTGGTGAAGTCTGCAATTTTGTATTTTAGGAGCAATTTTTGACACTCTCAAAAACTACTTGTCTTATAGCTTCATAGATGATGATCTTAATGTGATATATGTTCAAATTATGATGAAATCTTCAATTATTTTGTAATTTTGCAGCAAGTTTGCCATTTTTGGTCAGGCTATCCTCAAGTGTGCTATCAACACGAGGCAACCTTTTCATTAAAACAATGAGACAGCAAAGATAAGATAAGCCCTTTTGTGTATCACATGAGCATTACTGGTTTAGGTAGCTGTAATGAATTCATGATATAATAGGGAAATTAATATCCTATGTCAATAATGCATTGTCAAATCTTATTTGAATTTGTGTCTCTGTGGTAGACCAGAACACTTCAGATAAACCTTTGAAAATGAATCTTTGTGCACAGAATACTTAGTATGCAATCTACCGGTATTACATGATTTATAATGAAAAATTGTATGGCACATAAATACTTGAAGTGGTGCTTAGTATGAGCTTCATCACCCTGTATTGACCCATGTGCATTATAATAAAACAAATAGAGATTATGTTGCAAACCCTCCCCCCCCCACTGCAAAGCCGAGTTTACAATAGCAAACTCGGTTATGTTTTAATTTAGGTGGTTGCCTAATGAAGATTTCAACGTTCTTTATCAAAATATGCACCACAAAAAGTTGTTCTCCACATAACACAGCAGAGCTGTATCAGCTGGTCACTTGTTGTTTTGAAACATTTAATATAACAAAGATAGAAATGTGTATTGTAGAAAAAGTGCAACAACCAAAATCTTGGTGTGGTTGGCGACTCAGAAACTCTCCAGCTAGGTAAGAATTATCAACTCCACGCTACAATCTCTCTGTGGAGATGACTTACCCACAAACACAACTCAGGTTCTGTTAAAATACTGACTAGTATGATACAGAGTTTGTTTTTCTATGGACACAGTTCATATTAAGGTGGTTGGAAAGGCTAGAGCATCAGTTATAAACTTCAATAAAACTATTAAAATATAAAAGTAGTCAACATTCTCTGTGGAATAACAAAAACTAGACATTTGGGCACAAAGGCATTGCAGAGTTGTAGCCTGTTGAAACTTCTGAAAAACTGACCAAATAAGAAGAAGTTGGGGAGTTCTTAGTTTATTAACTATGGTAGAGGTCCCCTAGCTTTTAATAAAATGTTTGAAAAGGGAAAGTCATTTTTTGCTGTTTTTCAGGAAATTTGACAAGGCGGTGCTGGCATTCAGAGTGAGTGACTGCTATTGTAAATGCATTTGTAGATTCTTTGAGTGTCAAAGAGGTGTCAAAAGTGAGATTAACCAAAAAAACTGCTCTGTGACTTCAAAAGAGGGATGCAAATGGTGGCTTGTTTTCAACATTTTTGACAGAATAACAGTTTTCCTACATAATTGTATACCAATTTAATCCAACCTTTGAAATGAGATATGGACATGGAAATTTTACAGCCTA
>LD342882.1:640351-651968 GCA_001465055.1 Ptychodera flava | reverse complement strand
GTAAGTAAACCAGTTTCTCAAGTTACGACAAAACAATGTAACAAAACAGACAAGATTGGTCCAACCCAAGAACACGCCGAATCTAAAGATGGACAGTCTTCATCAAAAAATCATGTTGCTTACATTGAGCATGGTCCAAAGAAAGTTAAAATTGAATTATAAAATGTGATGCTATAACATATCAGTTGAACAAATTGTCTTCATTTTGTTGGTAAATGTGTGTGAATGCTTTAGACATCTCGACTTGACCTATTGTTCTCTTGCAAATTAGTAATTAGTCATACTTTTTTTCATATTTAGATAAGTAATCACTACACTTTTATTGATATGATAATGATTTTCTTTCATTAAAGTGTGGTGATTACTTATTTACATATGAATAAAAGTATGACTGATTACTTATTTTGCATAAGAACAATAGGTGTCAGTCGTGTTTTCAGGGATAAATGGATGGCAAGAACAATAAGTCACATGACCTGGAGTGGTATAAACACTTTTATTTAATACTATACTCGGAAGTCCTGGCGTTTGACAGTTTTGTACTTTAGACTCTGTCAATTGGATTACTGTTCTGGTAGACTATGCACTGGACATACACACTGGACATACACACGATGGACGTACCCATGCTGCGCTGTAAGCAATTTGACCTTACATCGCATGGACATCAACTTCTATCTAAATAAGTGGAATCGCCCACCCTCGGTTGATCAGGATCTGATAAGCGAGTTCAACTCGGCATAATTTACACTAGCTTGTTTGTTAGCTATCAATTTTATGCTGCTATCTTCGACAAAGTTTCAAGAGTCATGAAATCAGATTAATTAGGTGCAGACAACAAACAATGCACTTTTAAAGAGTGTCCTTATCATGATAAGATATATTGTGCAGGACAAGTAATGTGAACTGACTAATTTTAAGTCATGAGGGTAATTAATTAGCTGTTCATAATTTGCCCTCCAACTGAAAATTTTTCGACTTACCCTGCCGCGCTCAAACTAGATTTTTACCAACTCCTCACGTATTTTTGCCTGTTTCCCCTCCCCATTGAAACCCCAATGAAATTTTTTGAAGCTCCCCTGCCCTGTGGCGAAA
Organism: Ptychodera flava; assembly: GCA_001465055.1. Classification (NCBI taxonomy): domain Eukaryota; kingdom Metazoa; phylum Hemichordata; class Enteropneusta; family Ptychoderidae; genus Ptychodera; species Ptychodera flava. Next base: position 650,873 of record LD342882.1, on the reverse strand, counting down.
AAAACTTGTCAATTTCCCCTGCCCTGGAAAACATTTCCTCTTAAAAGTTTGGCTCCGTAAAATTTTATAATTCCCCTGCAGACGTGAAGCATCCCTTCCTTGTGATGAAAAAGCTTGAATGTCGATTTCCCCAGTACCTGTTTTACAAGTAACTTCCCCTCTCCTCGTTTTCCCCATCCTGGTCCCTAGGCCAACCAACCGATATCTGCCCTGCCCGACCAAGAAAGTAGAAGTCAGTGCATTATATTAGCTTCGTATCTGCGGCAGAATACACCGTATCCCTCGGGAAATACCTTCGGAACGCAAAACAGTGCCCTCCTAGGCCATGGAGTTCAGCCATATTTCTGTTTTGCTCGATCGTGATTCACCTTTTCAGTGTCAGTCTTTCAACCCTTGCCATTTAAGAATGAGAATAGATTATGAAATACAAAATTGTCTTTTTTCCTGTGACCCGAGATGTTGAATTTCATAAATCAGTATGAAGTTTTTCACTTTAATTATTGGTTATCATTTATATCAAAATTGAAAGTTTTCTATCAAACGTATGTACCCCTTCATCCTTCGAGTCAACTATTGCTACTACAATAAAATTTAGATTCTCTGAGATTTTGAATTATGTAGTATGAGGAGGTTTTCACGTCATTTTTAATAAGAGAAGTCGCTTCAACAACAGATATGTTGGTTAAATCGTATTCAATATATTCGGTCGCACTCTGAGGAAGATAAATTGGCTATATCCATTCACGTTATTCGAAAAGCCTTCACAATTCACTGATTTTACTAAAGAAGGGCATTTCCTCGACAAAATTCAGTCGACAGAATGGAACATAAGGCATATATTTTACACTCAAGGGACTAAAAGCGTCAAACGAAAAGACAACGTTCATCTTCAAGGAAACATGTTCCAGAAAACATCACTTCCGACTTCGCTTTTATGTAGCACAGCTGACACATTTCTATGGAAATGTGACGCATAATGGAAATGTGACGCATACCCACCTGCCTCAGAGTACCACATAACGTTAAAGAGTGATTCGGTGGTCGCCCTTGATTTAATGGGAACATTTCATTTTAAGCTGTTTAAAAAAAGCAAGCAGACACGAAGCTGATATAATGCACTGACTTCTACTTTCTGTAATTACTTTTCATTTTTATTTTGGCGCGCTTTTTGGGCGCCCAATTTTTATAACATCTTATTTTATTGCATTTTCTCAGCAGAGGTTTATGATTGATACATTAGTCATATCTTTCCTGTTGTTTAACATGGACCTAGTTTGCTATATCTATTTGACATTTTACTAGTTTTTTGATTGTTCTTTTGCAACAGATTCTCTGCCTTATTCCCTAAAGCGTGCTGGAATACTCATCATTCAGCATCGTCAGCATCGCCTGCATCTGGTATCTGATATCCCACTTTGTTCATGACATGGATTGGCTAGGCTTATCATGACTTGTCCACGACGTTTTGGTTAATAGATGGATTAAGGGGCTTCATTAACCAAGCGCAACATTGAGTTTTTCAATAACACCTCTTATTCAATTCCATACGATTATCAGCACAACATGAGCAATACAATTAGACAAGGATTAGACATAGGCCCATTTATCTGCCTTCAAATAGACCAAATTATATTGATTGATTTTGTCTTTAAAAACATGTTCTATGATATATGCTGATATCCAGCTAGAAGCCGAATCATAATTGATAGCAATGCCCGGACTCAGAGCCTAACTAAATATCACACAAAGTTTCTGAATTCTACAAACCCAGACAAACCTGTTGCATATAAACATACAGAAGCTGCATTGAGATGTGCAGTCATCAGTAAAGGAATGCAGAAACGTTTCCAAATTTAAGCTGCGGCCTCTATGAGACGATGTTCCAATTTGAATGCTCTCAGTAGTCTCTGTTATCAAGGTGATGCTGAGGAATCATTTTGTGTCCGATATAATTTTGACTCTTCATGAAAACTACATGTTTCAAACACCCCAAATTGACAACAATTACTCCATCTTGACTTGTAATGATGAAATTTTAAATTCAATTGGCATGAGCACATAATTCCTATCCTCTCCATGCCGAGTCTTTCAAAGCCGTAGTCAGTTCATTATGAATGCTCTTACCAACCAGAACAAACTTAACACTGGGAAGTGATCGGCCATGTCGTCATTCAGTAATCTCAATTTCTGCACTTAATGTTTTATGTTCTCTTTATGACTTAGAGCAGATACTCAATGCCTGTAGGTAGATGTCACCTTTATGTAGCTTATCATATCTTTCCCAATTTATGTAAAGAAAAGCATTTCAACAAGAAGGGAAGGCAATATCTGCAGTGAGGTGAAAGCGTAGTAATTTCCTTTGAGAGAGAACAAAAATTGTCAGAATGGTCAAGGTCGAAAAAAGTAATTTCAGTGGGGAGTGAGAAAAAGTAATGCTCCTCTATCCATTTTCTAAGTCCCCCCGCACCCTTCCCAGGATATAAACTAGTTTGACCAGTACTTCAGACTAAGCATCAGTATACAAGAAAGTAAAGCATGAACTAGATACATTCAGTGAAAAAATTGTGAATGTGTGTAAACGAAAAGCAACTACGTTTACACAAAATTTAATCGCCTGTGGTAGATATTTCACGACTGTGTTGGCTGTCCGAGGTCTCACAGAATCACATGTCTTCGAATTGCAACGAGGTCTGCAAAACATTGATAACCGAAATTAATAGCTAGTGCTTTTCCCTAGACTTAAACGTACTGGCAATGAAACACAATACCGACTACACGAATTATTGCAAGTCCGCAATAACATGAACACGTACCTTAAAATCGATAGCAATTTGCTGTAGCCGTTATCTGTCATGCATCTTTCGTGGATTGATGAATTTCTTAAACAGTCGGGCATAGTCAAACTTTATTCTACAAGAAGACCACCTAAGCCTTTATATATACCTAGCAGGTATACCGCGTTGGTTGGAAGAAGCTGAAGACTGATTAACCAATCAACAGACCGTATTTCTGCAGACGTGTGCATCACATACAAGTAAAAAAGTTCAAAAGGTAGGTGAGACACTTTTAAGTGTGTACTGGTAATAAAGAGGTCATGTTTCAAAAAAGGATAATTATTTTAATCAAAATCTGTTTACGATTTAGCGAATCCTCTAATCATAAGTGGTTATGAATTTTACAGAAACAGTAGCTTCAACTTTTCAGATTTTTCCCACCACTTTTTTTGTGTAAGTTGTCGATCTACTCCTCAAAGCATGATGACAAACCAGCCATCCAGGTTTTTGACGCAGCGTCTGTACATGTAAAATTCACTATTATTGTTTACATATGAATTTTAGTACGGACAAAAAACTCACTGTTAATTAATCAGCATACCAGCAATACCGGGCTAATTTGCAGAATCAGTCACGTGCTTTCTCACAAAATAGTAGCATACTTGTATTTCAATCAGTGACCGAGTTTGTGTGAACTAGTTTACAGGTGGCCGTACTTTAACACTATCGATGGTAACAAGATAAAGACAACTAGAAATCCTTTATTTCATGTTTAGAAACACCAGCGTTATTTTTCTATGTGACCGAGTGCCATGCGTTGTGAGTTTCAATCCCATTTACTGAATTACATCAATCATCATTACATTATTTGCTGCTTTTCATTTGACTGGCTATCAACCACGCATAACACTATCTAATGACGCAATGACTACAAACACTGCATCTGGCTTCAAAGAGCCCCTATCTTTGTTAAAAAGGAGACAAAGTACTGAATGGTAGTTCTTGCTGCAGTTGTAGTTCCTTCGATCTTTAAGATACGCCTTGAGAACAGATATTTGGACCATGCAATTTTTCCCATTGTTTTCTGGTCTACCACTTGAGGGGATTCATTTTTAAGCTCTTGGTGTGAGAAAACTTTTTACCGTCTCAGTTTTCTCTAAAATCGCAAAACATTATTTTTTCTCAAAAGAGTTTGTGAAACACACCACAATGCATTGAGGATAAACTAACAGGGTATTATTATTAATAAAAAGGCAACCTATAGGAAACTGCAAGTGCATGTAATAAAATAAAAACTTCGCTAGAAAACTGCAAAACCATGCTATCAAGCAACTGAACCAAGGTTGGAATCCATCCTGCGAGGTCGAAAGTGTGGGAACTAGCAGAATTCCCACGTAATGGGGGTCAAGATGGAATCCAAGGCCCAAACGAAGGAAAAGAGACGAGACTGAAGCGACCCCAAGAAAGAGGGAATGTGTGGAGATATATAGGGTGACAGGATATGATGTGGATAAGTCCATGTATATCCATGCCAAGGATGATACCAGGGAGTGGGATTGTGGGAAGCTAGAGCCATAGGGGATGATAGATGTTATGATACGAGCCTGAGGGACAGATCTGCTGCCCAAGCCCGGGCAGAGACTTCAAGTAACGGAAAAGGATGAGGAAACTCGAACCCAGAGGATTATAAGCAAGTATTATTCGTGGCTGGGGGAAAGGGGGGGTCCTGGGGGATAGGTGAACTGTACGAACCCAGGTGGAAAAAGTGAGAGTGCCGAGGGCGGGTAATGTGAGCCCAGGGGATCAAGATGATGATACGAGCTTGGGGAAGTCAGACCCAGAGGACAGTCATTGTACGAGCCCAGGTGGAGAACATGACGTGACAAAGGCAAGCGACATGGGCCCAGGGGATCATGGTGATATGATACGAGTCTGGGGAGTCAGACAGGTGGAGGACGGAAACAGCTATGATCATGTGGGGTAAAGGCAGGGACTCGAGCCGAGGGACCATCTGGTATGATATGAAGCTGGCGGAGTCAGACAGGAGGAAACGGAAGAGAAAACGTAGCATGTACGAGGTAGTACTTTCTGTAATATGTAAACAGCCCAAAAGCAGGAAAAAGAACTTTTTATAATAACCTCTGCAAACTTGTATTTTTTAACTTCATACTGAATACCAAAGCAAACAGAAACGTTTTGTTTGTTTCCTTGTTTGTTAGCTGAGTTGACAGGCATAAAACTTTAAACCACGTTCCAGTAGAAGCAAAACATCCGAAAGCAACGCACTGAAACAGGTTAGGTCTATGAAGGACACAGTGGCCAGCAATGACGTAGTGATCATTACGTTGTGACATTGTGTGACGTGTACGATTAGTGCAGGATTTTAAGATTTCCCACATGTCTGCTGAACCACCCCTGAAAGCATTTCACTGCAGTGAGTCTGGTAATCACGCTTTTCACTTCTACAGGTTTCTTTTAAATCTTTCTTAGCAGCAAAATACTCTGACAAGGCAAAGTCTGTACTTGACATTCTGAAATATTTCAACTTCTTTAACATAAAACGCTTTTTGTTAACACAGATGTTACCAAACCCACCTTCATGTTTGCGATTCACTTTTTGCCCATTAGACCCTTTATATAACATAACTTTACCAGCAGTTTTCAATGCATTAATAAAATTCTCGATGGCACCATCGATATTTGGCAAGATGTCAATAGAACTTTTGAAAAGATTTGTAACATGACTAGAAGATTTTCAAGAAAAGCGTTTCTGAAATTTTCGCACCATTTATAACGCACTGTAGTTATGTATTCATGGTCATTTTGGGTTATTACGTAACTATCATTTGTACATACATTACACAGAAAGTTGCAATCTAACTTCATATGGTCCGATTTATTACGATGTAACAATTTAAATTCTTTACATTACTGAAAAGATCTTAAGAGAGTATGACATAGAGTACTAAACTAACACCAGCATACCATAAACAAGTAAAAATTTCCGTCTTGATCATCATGTGTTCTGCCGTTTACAAGATGCATGTTTTCTTTTTTGCACAAATAGACCAATACTCTACCAGCTGGTGTTACAACCAAGTCCTTAGAATAACGAGGTCTGCAAAACGCATCTGACACGTAGCCAATATCTACTAAGCCTGGTACATGCTCCATTGTATCGTCAATTATATAATCTTCGAGAGACCCAAATCTAGCGTTGAAATCTCCCGCTTAAATAACACAGCAGTCCGGATTATCCGAACGAATTTTAACTAAATAATTATCCAAGTTTTCGATATCAAAAGTGGCACTATCTGGCTTTAAATAACAACCACCAAGAATTATGTTTTGCTTACGAGCAAATATGCCCTTGTCGAATTCAATAAAGACACAGTTTTCTAGCTAACTCTGAATTCTTTTGACATTATCAATCCACTTTCTTGTGTAAATCAGTACCCGGCCACTCGGTCTACCTCTTTGAGACTTTCTTTTGGCTAAATATGAAAATACATTGTAGTCAGAAAACAAATTTACAGAATCTTTCTCTGTACAGAACGTTTCAAGCAGACAAAACTTTGACAGAAGGAAATAAATTCTAAATTATGTACATTCCTTTTCAAGCCCCGTACATTCCATACTAGTGAAGATAACTCACTATGAATTTCATGGCAAGGACCTTGGCCACATCCCTATTGGGGTGTATCTCTATCAAACTTGACAACTCGTTCACATATTTCATCTGTATCTTCATTTACACTGAAAATACGCTTGCAAGTAGTGTCTTTGACCACAAGCTTGTCGTACCTGAAGATAAATATTCAAATTCGTATTAAGTTCAAATAGAGAATCTGTCAATGGATGTTTGCAACGATATTTGAATGATTTTTTTACTTGTATGTGGGAATGTATTGAATATTTCGTGTCCGGCGCCGATATCCACGTATTAGAAGTTTTAGAAGACTGCGTCATAAAAATTAAAGCCCCAGTATTTGTAACTTTTAACAATTTTTTCATATTTTTGATTAAAATGACATCCTCAGTATGTGAAAGTAGACCATAATTAACACTGAATCGCATGGTTTGTATGCCCAGCCCGCCTCACGGTTAACAGTATAAGGAGTGAAAAATGACTTCTTGTCCGGACCAGAAGTCTGCTTTGTTGACTCACGAAACGAAACGTAATCACACCACCGCGCATGCTCAACCACATCTACGCAAGTTTTACTGTGGCGTCCGTAGAAACCATATGCTCTTCGAAAAGGTCTGGTGCATCGAAACTGGAGACTCAGCTAAAAACGCGCGAAAGTTGGGTGAAATACCGGAAAGATATAAATATGTAAGTGTTTACAGATTGTTCCGACTATAATGAGCCGTGCAAACAAACGTCTTGAACAGCTAAACTAACGACGGAGGCAGTCGATTGCAAGCTTCATGCAAGGCACTGCACGTTGTGACGGATGGTGCGGAGATCAAGTTTGCTGAATGAATTGAGAGAGAAAAACATGTATGAATAAAAATTCAACACTTCACCATTGTAATCATTGAACTAGTCGTTTCTTCCATTATGGAGTATAATGAAAATTTCGTTGAAAATAAATGACGGGACTGGTTCTGCTCCGTCTACTCAAACGAAGTTTTGTGTACGGCCAGGCTATGCTGCAGGCAACACAGCCTATCAACTTCACATATCCATACTACCTCCATGGCATATCGTTGCCGTACGGAGTAATTGAAAACGCTCAGAAAGGAAAAATTATATCTTGAATGCAGTACAAAAGTCTTACTTATTAAAGTTAAAAGTATTTCAAAAAAAATATCGAACGTAACGGGTATCTAATCCTCACAAGGAGTACAGTAGTACAACAAGTATCGGCTAGCTGCGTTGCGATGGAGCTCCAGGCATTGTAAGCTTAGAAGTTCGAACACAAGAGAGATCCCGGCCTCACTGCAAAGTCGTTCCCTGCGCACCCGGCCCGACAGCAAACTAACCTCCTGGTTTGATTCTGTTGTTTGTATATTTTTGTATAAAATTCATGATACATACCTGACTTTCACAACTGTTCAATTTGCTCAGGACTGTGAGTTTGGCTGTAGTCTACAGACGATCGGAGGGAGCTAAGGCAGGCCCCAAATTTGCATGGACAATGCCCGGGACAATTATAGACGCAGCTCGATGAGAAAGTCATTCACATAAACCGAAATGACGTGATCAATACAAAATTTTTAAACATCACTGGTTCTGAAAATTTATGATCAACGGTTCTGACCTACGGATTTTACACTGCGACGTTGTTTTTTTGTGTGTTTGGCCGGCTATTTGTCCTGTGAGGCTGTACTACATGGAGGTAACTGTAAAAGTGCAGCGGGGCCGGGCCCGAGATTGGTGTGGGGCCTGCAGCAAGGTAAAATTGACAGCGTCCATTGCAGAATGCCCGCGTGTTATCCTTTCTCGTTTGGGAGGAAATTAACCGCTGTATTCAGAATGCCTTTTTACCAGTATAAAAGCTCAGTAACTGATGCATCAAGAGCCAAGAGTCTGTAAATTTCTTAGCAGTAGCTCCATTGTTTTTTTCTAAATTTTCGCTGAGATATATCAGTGCGTATACTGGTCCCGATCGTTCTGACTCAGGCGTTCACAGGCGTTCACAGCTGTTTAGGGAGCCGTCATTATTTACGATCTGGGGGTCGGAGGAATTACATTAGAAACTCCGAAATTTTGAGCCACACCCCAGCCAACCATGATGACTTTGAGTAACCCCCTCTCTAACAGAAAGTTTGGCTTACCTGAGCCCATGTAACACTATGAAGATATAAAAGCTCACCTAATAAGCAGTCTCCGACCATATAGTATTGTTAAATTTGGATGGGTAGCATGTCATTATGGTATGGTTAAATGTCCAAATGTTTGTTGAACTCAAGTCAAATAAAATATAAATTTCTATGATAATATAAAGGATGAATTCACAACAGTTCAGTTTTGTCCTAGATCCTGTACACTTATAGTGATATCTGTCGAGAACATTTCTCCATGACCCAGCCTTTCCTTCCAACCCCGGTAACGACTGCAGAAAACTACTGCGTGACATCATCATCACCACTGTTGATCCTCATCTTTAATGTCGCTGGTGCCATTGCGTACATGAACAACGATATCATTCTCATCGTCATTATCTTCCCTTTCATAATAAGTATTGCTAGTAGTAGCAGCTACTTGTAGTTTTTTGCCTTGCTTCATCTAGTTGATATTTGTACTGTTAGAGTATTTATTTTCTTTTTATTAAATATGTATCAGAGTAAAATATATATAATCAACTAATCATTATGTCATTGAAGACAGAGTAAGACAAAGAAAACAACATTTTGAGCACCCCCTTAAAACTTTCAATTTTTGAATGACCCCCAGGTCGTAAATACTGACGGTTTCCTTACTTGCTGCCAAAGGCTATCGCATTCACTGCATTTGACAGCCTACCATACATTGCCAAACTATGTTGCTTCGATTTCGCAATCACCTTGCCGCTAAAGCGACAATCAGCTGAAATTTATTACTTCAAGTTACTCAATTTTGATAGCTATTTGCCTACAGAAGTGAGCCAAGTGTATATAGTGTCGTCTTGATTTTACATCGGTACCCGGAGTTCTGAGTGACCAACAGCAGGGTGCGCATCGGTGCACTGCCGACTGCAGTTTGAATAATCCGTATATAACGCACACGGTACCAGAATAGAATGTCAGCCTCCTCTGCCAAAGTTCTGTATCCTCTGAAACACAGTAGCAGTACGTATTTGAACGGAGAAGAACAAAATAAAACTATTCGCAGGTCATTCAGCCGGCGACCATGGGCGATTATACCCAAGCAGTGTGGCGTGGCGTGGCATGGCCCCAGGAATGTTGCAGGCTCGATGATGTCATCAGTATCGGCGTTCTCGATCACGTGCACAGCCTACAAGTTGTCAACAAACCCGCGCGGCAATCCAACTCGATCGGGCAATATTTAGCGTTTGTATGTCACTACAGGAGCACAAATTTGGCTTATTTGTTTACTTAACAACATTTCACGATGGATGTAAGAGAATAATCTGTAATTTCGAACATAAAAAAAGGTTAAAAGTTACAAATACTGGGGCTTTAAAGAACGCGAAGAAATCTTGGCATCTTCCGGTCCTCCTAATTCTAGAATTATTACATCAAGAACCGTTGGTACATGTCTACATGATATTGTTAGAGTTCACCCGTTGATGTTGATTTTTCTCTGCATAATGTTACAGTCCTCATATAGGTGCACAGAATCATGGCAAGATAGGTTCCTTTCTGGAACATTACTTTTAATTTATGACTTGTTCTTTCATATTTTTCTGAACCATTGATGGAGCCCCGGGCTGTATCTCTTTTAAGACTAAATGAAAAATATTTGCTTGAGGCTGTAGGGGACGGGGAACAAAAAGAAAGATTTTGATTTACCGTTCATGTAGGTAGTAGTAAACATTAGCGGCTTTTATCAGCATAGGTCAAGGCATCGAGCGTGCAATTCATTCGATGCTTGTTGTTCCTGTTTACCGCCAAAGTAAAACTACGAGTACAGGCGGCAGTGGCAAGTACTTCAGGAAAGTAATATATAAGTGCCAACATCTTGTCATACGTCGGTATTTGTAGAACACGACCTTACATATATTATGCTAAAATAATCATCAGTACTGCACCGATAAGCTAGTTCTCTTTCTCTCTCTCTGCTCTGTCTGTCTCCCTCT
>LD342882.1:626444-637073 GCA_001465055.1 Ptychodera flava | reverse complement strand
TAGAGCTGAGGAACTGAACAGCAGGATCTAAACGGGAATGATATCTTTATCATGGGCAGTTAATGTTCAAAAGGTAAAACCACATGAAGAATTCTTATAAAAGTGGAATTATAAAATGTTGATCTCTGTTCATTAAATTTGTGTTTCTTATCAATGTCTCCTTGCAACCTTGACGAAAATTGTATCATTATTTATAAAAGATTACAAAATGGTTGATTCCCAGTCACTGTTACTCAGCTTGTCACTTGAAGGAAAAGTGTATTGCAGTAAAGGTAAAGTAACCTTTTAAAATCTCGTTGGCCTATTTCTATGTCAGTGTGAGGACACTTTTGGTTTTAACTGCAGTCCAGACATTTCTTTTACACAGACTTGAAATTGGTCATTGTTCAATTATTCGCGTGAGAAATGAATGATAGAGTTAAACTCTGATCTGTTGCTCAGTATCATCTGTGTGGTCCCCGATTTGGTTAGTCCTTTGTCCGGCTGGACAGTACTCTTTCACTGTTTATACAGCTTGTTCATGTAGTGAATAACATTTCTTTTCACAGCCAGGGCACTGGCAGGAATTATGATGTGTATCATTTTTTGATAAACAAGCTCCAAGGAATTGTCACACTTCAGCTCACAGATATCACACTGAAAGTCTCTCATCACGATTGGATGAGTGTTCTTGTGATTTTTCAGAGTCGAAGACTAAATAATAATAATAATAATAATAATAATAATAATAATAATAATATCACACTTGTGTGTGCGTTCACTGCTATTATATAGCCCCAGATTATTAGGTATGTACGCACAGAAAGAATAAATATGTATGGGCTACCAGTCTACCCTCTTTAGAGTCTGGAGATCTAGCTTGGGGATTTCGGGAGAGAGGTTGGGTATGTGGTGCAGTTAACTTTGGTGATACCTGTTGGCTGCTGTTATGGGTTGGTGAGCTACTATTATGTCACTTTTGGTATGTTTTTAATGTGGATAACTGTTTGAACCTTTGTTGAGAGGTTTTGCTTCGGTACGGACGTTCACCATTGTGCGTTTGAAAATGTTCCTTCAGGTAGTAAGACAGTGGAAAGGTTTTGAAACACACTGGACACTGATGGCGCCTTCCATCATGTGGACCACTGTGGACTGGCCGTTCATGGCGATTGAAGTTGCTGGAATGGTTGAATGCTTTGCTACAGATTTTGCATGTGTATGGCTTCTCTCCTGTGTGGGTTTTAACATGCTCTTTAAGCAATGAGAGCTGGGTAAAGGCTTTACCACACAGCCTACAGTGATAGCACCTTTTGGCTTGTGTAGATACGTCGTAAAACTGGAACTCTGACGATGCCTCGCTGTCTGGTGATGCTTCATCATTTGAAGACCGATTACTTTTTTCCGCCTTGTCTTCAGGATCATGTTGCTGCACTGCATAAACAGCCATAGTGGTTTTTGCATATTTTGCCCCACAGGGAACTCTTTCTGCTGGTTTTCTCCTCGAAAGGTCAAGAGGTTTCCACTGTTCTTCATCGTCTTTTTTATGCTGTTCTCCATGACTTTGATGGAGTAGATCTGTGACTTCATGTCTTGGAGACAGAGATTGGACAGGTGTATCATTCCTATGGCATGGCTCATCCGCGGTAGCAGGTAATAAAGTCTCTTCCCCTTCTGACTTGGCATGCTGGGACCTGGTCAGTTCAGAGATATCTTCAATGTTTTCACTAGTCTGTGTACAAGAGGTCTTGTTCTGCTGAAACCCGAAATGGTGGTCATTTTCATTCTTCTCAAGATTTGGAAAGTTCTCTCTGCTTGCCTCCATGTTTTTCACAGATTCCTGGCATGGAACATCTCCAGCACTTTGCAAGCTCCCCATTTCAAGATTTGATTTGGTTGCAGTCTGTCCTGTACACCTTTCCTCTCCATTTATTTGCTCTATAAGCGCTCTTCTGATCATGACGTCTGTGAGTTTTTCTCGGGGAAAAACCATTCTTTCATTTGTTTCTGTATGTACGTTACTATTATCTGGCTTACATTCATATCTCTTGGTAATGGCTTTGATCACATCATGCATCTGCAGACGCCTTTGCGGGATGTGTCGAGATCTGTCCTTACCACTTGCTGCTTGATTAGTGTAAGTTTCTGTAACTTGTTCAGAAATATCTTCAAACTCTTTCTGGCTGACTTCTGTCAAATTGACATGATGTGTCAAATCACCAAACCCTGTTTCTGAATTGCTTTCATTGCTTCTGGATATTGCCTCACATTTGCTAGAATGGCCAGAATCTGAGCTAGTTACATTGTACGTAGTCTTATTTTAACCCTCTTCCAAACACTGTGAGTCCTCAGAGTGTGTACAATGGCCAAACCACCCATCGTTTCTCTCTTCCGATTTTAGAAGACCAGTTTCACCAGAAACTTCTTGGTCATCATTTTGATAAGTTAGTGTGCTTGACATGTATTTTCTTAGTTGGTCCGTGGTTCCGTAAAACTGGATTCCATCTTCAGCATCGATGATGCGAATGAAGATGCTGCACCCTGTCAAAGGGAAAATCCATCACACTGCAATCGCAAAAATACATGCTAAATAACAATTATTACTTAATAAATTATCACATATTTCGCCCTAAAATTATTAAACTACATTGACAGTCATGGGCAATATTTTTCAACATTAAACTTGTAAAAAGGATAATCCCTCCAAAATAATTATGGAACTTGCTTCTTCAAACCTTAGAACCATTCACAATTGCTTTGACTTGTGTACACATGTATGTTTTAGGTTGGCTAATGTGGTTGGTCAGCGCCCCGCTTTAAAAAGCCACCTACCTTTGAAAATAGTGCCTCTTCAGTTCCCTTGCTGCTAATGTCTCACTCTCCATTGTTTTCATCTACAACAAAAGGCAGACAGAAACTATTTAAAATTTGGATATCATGCGGAGTGCTAAAGTAATGCAACTATCTGTGTCTTCTACAAGAGGGGGGAGTATCAAGCAACAGGGAAATTGATCGCAAATCGTATCCCAGGACAGGTGCTTTGATGAACACAGCATGCTCTGTGTCAAGAATTGTGACTCACGCAAAGCTTAAACCTATATCTACATGTAGCCTCTATTTTCCCCTTGGGTGTTTGACATATTTTTGTATCCGGTGGATGGGGAATTTGATGTGTGTTGGACAAAATGTGAAATTTCCTTGTTAGGCCCGTCTATCCTCCCCTTCCCGACCTCCTGTGGAACACATAGATAGGTGCAAAAGATGAAAATGCTGAATCTGTGTGGAAAGATAAACATCCCTGGTTAGGAAAGTTCATTAAATGTGCAAATTTAGTAATAGATGTAGTAAAAATGATCAACCAAGTTTTGTCAACTTCGATCGAGTCAATTGATTAGGAGTCGCACCTTCCGGCCCAAGTCAAGCCCCTAACAAGGTAAAGCAGGCCACAAGTATGTCGGTGAAAAGGTAAAGTACAATTGACTGCTCCATTAAGTTAACTTTGATCAGCCTGACATAGCGTTGACCCTAGGTCGATCGACGTGAGTGACTCCAGCCTGAATAAAATGTCTTAGACTGGACTCGTATTCTGATCCATCAATCATGTTACAAACAAACACGATAAGGGATCCCTGCGAGAACGGTCATGTGATCTGTACCGACGCGCAAGGAGACTTTGAGATAAACGGCCAATACCCGTTCATGCCATCTTCCCTCAGGTCCTCAATGCAGCCTATGATAAAGTATCTCGAGATGTCTTGTACTCTGCACTGAATTTTTTGCAAAAATCTTCCCTGTTTTCTCGTAATGATGGCCCTATATCATTAAGATCACTGTATGGTTTAGGATACGAAATGTGTAGTCTTCTGTTGTTTAGAGACTATCAATTTCAAAGTAGATTGTCAAAGGAACAAGTAAATATGTGAACGACGTTGGAAGATGAAACACAGGGCAACAAAACAAGATAAGATTTGAGTTAATAGAAAAAATGTTTATCGGTTAGGGAATAGTCAGTTACTTGGGCCGGGGTTGGATTATTTTTTGCCAACGTCAAAAAGTTGCCGACCCTCCCCCTATTCCAACTTTCGAAAACAGGGTGACCTCTATTCCAACTTTCGAAAGCAGAGTGACCCCCTGCGTGTGACAAAGGTAAAATAAAAGGTGGAATATAAATTGAATAATTCAGTGTGTGTGTGTGTGCATATATATCTAAATATATATATATATATATATATATATATATATATATATATATATATATATATATATATATATATATATATATATATATATATATATATATATATATATTCGACTGTGGTTTTTCAGGTTTTCCCCAGTGTTGTTGGTGGCATGGTTATGATATATTCGTTTATAGGGTATTACACACGTACCAATCTGCTGGTTCAAATAGTTTATTATATCTGCACAACGTTTCGTCTTAAAAGTAGGACTTCCTCAGGTGCTACAGAACCTAACGTTTCAACACGGAGAGACTTACAGTGGTATTTTTCGTACAAAAGTTACATGTCAGAGAAAATACTAAGTGACAGTATGGTGAAAATACAGAAGTTGTTTCTTAGCTATTTGAATGGCTCAGATGTTGAATGGCAATTGAGAGAATGTTTGGATGTGTATTTATAGTGTGGCTGGGAGGGCGCCAGTGTTGGAATTTGATTTAAGACAATAGGAGCAGCTAGCTGTGAATATTTAGGCCGTCAGGTGTTAATGTCTTTAATTTGGAGATCCACAAGGATTCCAGCTTTTTCCGAAGCGGGTTGTCCATTTTATTGATATTTACAATGCCAACTATTGATACGTCTTGGATTGTGTGTTGATCTGAATTGAAATGGAGCGCTACTGGCATGTTTGAGTTACGACGGATGGTGGACAGATGATTATTGAATCTTAATCGAAACTCTGTTTTGGTCTCTCCTACGTACTGTTTTTTGCATTTATTACAGGTTATAAGATATATTATGTTCTTAGACTTGCATGTGATGTTTTGTGTAATAGTGTGAACTGTATTTTTTGAGTGACTATGGAAACTGGTAATATTTGTCCAATGTTTACAGATGTTGCAGCCCCTGGTTGAGCCACATTTGTAGAAACCTGCTGGTGCATCGGACTGTTGTAGTTCACTGTGAACTAATAGGTCTCGCAGGTTTCTACTACGGCGGTGTGCTATGATGGGAGTTTCAGCGATCGCACTTTTACAACGGGGGACTTTTATAATATATTTAAGTGAGTGTGAACGATCTGTTTGATGTTTGGGTGCCGTGGGTTAAAGGTAACTACAAAAGGTATACGTGTTTGGTGCGGTTTTATTTTGTATTGTAGGAGGGTGTTTCTGGGAATTGATTTGGCCCGATTTATTTGGTCTATAACCAAGCTTTCTGAGTATCCCAGCTTGATTAATGATGTTGTCAATTCTCTTAAGCGGGTGTCCCTCCAGTCATGCCTGGAGCATATTTTACATATGCGGATGGCTAATCCACAAGGTATGCCTAGTTTTGTGTGCCTAGGGTGTGATGATGTGAATGCCAAATGTTGATTAGTGTCTGTAGGTTTTTTGTATAAGTGTGTTTCTCTGTTACCCTCTTAATGTAAGTGTTGCGAGTTATCAAGAAAGGGGACGGAAGTTTGTGAGAGTGTCATGGTAAATTTTATAGTGGGGTGTATAGTATTGATAAATTGATGGAATGCATTGGCTATGGATTTATCATGCGCCCAGATTGAGTTGATGTCATCTATAAATCTGGCCCAATCGAGTGGTGTTTGTTGCGCTTTTTGTAAGATCTCCATTTCCAATTCGCCCATAAAAATATTAGCATAACTAGGGGCCATCTTCTGGCCCATCGCTGTGCCGAACACCAGTAGAAAATGTGCGTTATTAAAAGTGAAGTTGTTGTCGTGGAGAATGAGTTTGAGGAACCTGATTATTGTTTTTGTGGGTGGAACCTGTTCTGTGCGCTTGTCAAGTACTTTTTGACATGCTGCAATACCCTCATCTATGGGAATGTTGGTATAGAGCGCAGTGACGTCAATGGATGCGAGAATACTTCCTTTAGGTACTTGCCCGAGGTTTTGAATACGTTGAAGGAAGTGGGTTGTGTCTTTAATGTATGAGGGTAGAGTGGAAACTAGTGGTTGTGGATAACGGTCGACATATTCAGAAATTTTTTGAGTGGGATGATTAAACGTAGAAACTATAGGCCTGAATGGGATGTCTGGTTTGTGTATTTTGGCAGCATATAGAACTTCCTGGATTTGGATTCGTGCATATAAGATAATCCCTAGTATCTTTGCATATGTTGCCTTCTTTGTACTCTTCCTCGATTGCTACTCTAATGATTTTGTTTATCTTATTATTTGGGTCTGAACGGAGCTGCTTGTAATACTTTGGATTATTGACAATTTTTCTCTGCTTCTGAGACGTTGTGGCTTTTATTCATAATAACAATTGATGACTCCTTGTCGGCCGGTTTGATGACAATATCGTTTCTTTTTCTCAGATGCGTTAAAGCTTCCCGCTCACGTGGTTTGAGGTTGTCTTTGCTATTATTGGTGCATTTGTGTTTTTAATGTCTTCGTGACAAGGGCGATGTAAGTCTCCAGAAAGGGGTCACGATTTATTGGTGGTGAAAAGCTACTTTTTTGCGGAATGGGTTTTCATTTGTAAGTTGCGAGGTATCATCATCATCATGGAAAAATTCCGCTAAACGTAGGCGCCTGTAAAAGGAGCTCGCATCTGTGTCGAGTTAAATTTTATTTACTTTCAATTGGGTGGGACAAAATGTGAGGCCCCTTTCTAGGAGACTTACCTCGGCTTCAGTGAGCGGAACATCTGATAAGTTGATGACAGTAGATGAGTTTGTTTGTGAATTTTCTGAGTTCATTTGTGTCTTTACGGAGTTCATTTTTTCAGTCTTTCTGTTTTCATTCTGTTTTTTCCGGTGGTTGGTTAAGTAGCTCTTTATGAATACGTTGACTAATTTGGTGGTCAGAAATGCGGGCGTTGCGCCTACGTTTAGCGAAATTTTTCCATGGTGATGATGATTGGTACGTGTGTAATACCCTATAAACGAATATATATATATATATATATATATATATATATATATATATATATATATATATATATATATATATATATATATATCCCTAATACTGACATGTGTTAGATACATATGAAAATAGTCATTATCTTACACGTCATCTCTTAGCGTCTTTCACTGCTGACTTGTCCTGGTGTGATTAACATTTGTAACAAACTCTCATCAAATTGTATGTAATGTAAATTGCAATTGTCAGTGTGTATTTTTTTTTACTTCAATCATTAATTATGCAAGTAAGCATAAAATATGCAAACCACATAATCCAAAAGTAAATCAGTTCTTGCAATTTGCCAACTGAATGTATTGTAATAGGGTTGATTCTGATCCAATAAGCAGGGTTTTTTTAGATATCGCGCCAACAGACAGACCGACCGACAGGCAGACACACATACATCGATGTGACATACCTCCCGTGTGTGAATACGTGAGTCAAAAATGAAAAGTTTTGATCATGGACACCTGTAGACACTTGAAACGTTTATTTATATCTGCAATTTCTTTATCATGACAGGCAAACAAACACCACTGTATTTTCGGCTATCATTTACGGAATGGGCTTGTGAATAAATCCGTTGCGCCCTCATTCATTCTGCCCTTGACGATAGACATAAACAATAATGCTGACGATGAACGCTATAACTCTACTAGTACATTACAAGTACTAAAACCATCTCAACAATCATCGTTATTACCATCTTTTTTCAGACCCGTTTTACGTTGGGCCTAGAAACATAAATTACAATTTTCCCGCCAATTATCAAATCTCAAAAACTGATTTGACTACATTCAAGGGATGTTTTTTGCTCACCGTTGTCCAATAATTAGAAATAACTGCCTCGGGTTGTACGTGAATCACTTGTATTACTAGATTTAATTCACTTCTACTGTACTTGAGGAGGGATTGACATTTCATTATCCTATTTTGCAAAGATCATATATGTTTCAAATTGTGACAAAAAGCGAATTAGAGCTCAAGCAAATGTGGGAGGGGGCAATTTGTTTGATGCGCGACACACAAGAACGTTACATATCTTCAGTACAGAATACTAGTATACCCAAGGCTAACGATAAAAAACTCTGTTCCTTGAATATAACTGGGGGATAATAAAGAAGTGTTGAACGTTTTCATACCTGATTCACACTCAACAAGCTTGGTCACAGGTTATGCTATCGACTGAGAAAATCGTATCTCGGATGTGGCGGTGAATTGATGGCTGATCTATGTCATGTTCTGAGGAAATAAAAAACTGGCAAAACTTAATACGGCGATATAAAATTAGAAGTTATGTGGGTTTTTTCTGATCTGCAGGCTACTGCGCAGTATCAATTTGAAACACAGTCCAAAACCATCAGGTTGGTAAAACTTCAAACAAATTTCCGTACCATTTCTAAAAAAGTTGCTGATGTGTGGGTAAAAACAGCAATTCAAGGTATTACTTATAATCGCAGCCGGAGTTCTTGCTGTAGCTAGCCAATAGCCACAGTGTTCAGTCCACATATAAATGAGTAGATTATTCTAGGGATATACCTTGAAAGTGGCGATTAAAATGGACAAAAAGAAACTCTGCAGAGCAAAATGTTGTTTCAAGAAAAATAATTTTTGAGCCACACTGATTTTCGGAAATAAGCATTATGTAAAGTTCGGCCTGTAAAAAGAAAAGTGATTTGGGAAATGAGTTTGCATGCCGTGCGAAATCCGAAAAATATAACTCTGTCAAAATTTGGAAGCGAACTGCGCTTGATCATCCTGAAACCCGATGGTTCATGTTTCTGAAGAGCCAATGATGACCTATTGGCTTTCCCTGGTTCTATTATATGACGCACATAATTGACGGGTGTCCACTATTTTGAGTAAATCGGATCGAAGTCAAAGCCTTCGGTCAAAAATACTGCTTGTATAAAGCGAGATACGTGAGTTTACATTTCTGATTTCCAAAATTAAATAAAAACTAGAAGTTTTTGTGGACGCACAATTTATACATAAGTTCCTTGTTTTTTATCAATGCAGTGATATAAAACATTTTATTTTGCACTGATTAAGTCTCAAATACAGCAAATTTTGTCGTAAAGCCTTTAAGGGTTGGGTCAACAGTTTAATTCATGTGGTATTTGTGGGAACATTGGTTAGACGCGTCATAAAGTGAATGCATGTCCTCATCCACCAGCTTTACATATGAGCATCATTTTGGCAGAGTTTGCCACCAGTTAACGCTTCTCCGAAAATTGATGGTCCAAATTTTAAGAAAACTTTATTCCCTTTGGTATCAGCCCCAGTCGTTTTCGTAATCGGAAATAAAAATCTTAAAAATACGTAGGTTCTCGGAATGCTATCTCCATAAGAAGGGGTAAATAAATTTAATTACCGAATTTTAAAGAATAACATTTTGAAATCTAGCTTGTTTTTCCAAGCATTCAATACAAATGAAAACAATCCAATCACAATCGTCTTTTTGCGTCAATACCGACTGAAAGTAATGTGCGGTATAATGAGTCTCGGGCAAATTATGGGTGGCGACCTTCAAGCCCAAGTCAAGCGTGCAACAAGGTAACGCAGGCCACAATTATTTCGGTCGAAAACAAATTCAGCCAACTGTTCTACTTGACTCGAATCCATCTGCTGCCAAAACCGATTCGCACAAGCACTGGTTGAGTCAAAACAAACTCAACACCACACCGTCTTAATTGAGAGAGAGAAGAAAGAGAGAGAGAGAGAGAGAGGGGGGGGAGAGGGAACGTAAATGAGGAGGATGAGGAGGGAATGAGTCTTCCAGCTTCAAGGGGCGGTAAGGCAAGGGATGGGGAATAGGAGTTAGCGAGGGGAGGGAATGGTAGAATACAATTGACTGCTCCTTAAGTAAACTTTGATCAGCCTGACACAGCGTTGACCCTAGGTCGATCGACGTGAGTGACTCCAGCCTTGATAAAATTTCTTAGCCTGGACTCGTACTCTGGTCCATCAATCATGTTGCAAACAAACACGATAAGGGATCCCTACGTGAACGGTCATGTGGGTCTGTACCGACGTGCCAGGTGACCTTGGGATACACGGCCAATACCTGTACACGTCCATGCCATCTTTACCCAGATTGTACTTTGACGATCATTATTCTGTTCCCTCTACCATAAATAGTTAAAGATGAAAAAAAATTCATCCTGTGATGTACTAAGGGGTCACCTTGCAAATCTCGGAGCTACAGAATCTACTTACCTAAATACATTTACTGATATTTCATACTCAAAAGGCAGGGCTTGGGGAAAACAGAATTTTCGATTTAACAAAAATATGCATACAGAAACTTTATTAACTCAATGCACGGTTTCTGTAATCGTGCTACATGAGCCTCAAAATGAACCTCAATGAGTGGTAGAACAAATAAAAGTATGAGAATCCGAAGTGTATTCTCCCTTAATCATTTTCCCCGTTTACACATTTATTTAATACTATACTCGGAAGTCCTTGCGTTTGACAGTTTTGTACTTCAGACTCTGTCAGTTGGATTACTGTTCTGGTAGACTTCCTGTCGTCTACAACCTATGC
>LD342882.1:588712-612974 GCA_001465055.1 Ptychodera flava | reverse complement strand
AATTAGATATATATCAGATCAATATTTGTTGCAAGTATCATCAAGTTTGGTGCAGGAATTTCAGAATTATCTCACTAATAACAAAAGTTCATTAAATATGCAAATGAAAGATAATTGACATGACACTCACAGTATCATCATAATGTTCTTAGATTGTCATCTGTGAAAAGTTTCATGAAATTTTGTGCAGTATTCCTTGATATATGTCTACACTGTAATTACCGTCTCCATAGGAAAACCATTGTACGTAAAAAAACAATATTGCATAACTTCATTACTATGCAAGCCACACTAACCAAAATCTAATCAGTTCTTGCAAGTAGCATATGGTACCTGTGTACCAAATCTGACTTGAATCCGTTCAGGCGTTTTTGAGTTATCGTGTAAACAGACAGACAGACAGACACACACACACACACTAACACACACACACACACACACACACACACGGACAGACAGACAGACATCGCTATGACATTAGCCCACGTGTTTACACACGTGAGCTAAAAACGGCCAGATTTTTTGTGTCTACCTAAAATATTTGTAGAATTTGGTTTTAGCTGTGACTGCAATTTTCAATGTAAACTTTGGGGTATGGGGTAAGCTTTGGTCATAAATTATGAAAACTATACAAGATATTGCATGTTAAAATATGTCATTTTAAAGATTAGTTAATTATCTTTGTAGTGATACCTAAAACGTGAACTTATATTCAAAAACAAGCTCAGCAGATGACTTATAGGAAGACAGGTTTAACAAAAATGCATGCAAATCTGCAACACTGTGCTTTTGTGGTGCCCTTCAAAATATGACTGTTACAGTTGTAGAGTCCCAATATTTTTTCTGTTAAAAGTCTATTTCACAGTTATGACATCTCCCTGTATCAAATAAAACAGATTTCATACAAAGCATTGTATTTTTTATTATGGTTAGCTAAAAACAATTGGTAGAATTTGAGATTTACTGTAATTTGCAATGTTAAATTTTGGGCAATGGGGTAAGTTTTGGTCATATTTCACAAAAACTGTAGAAGATATTGCATAATAAAATATGAAATCTTAAAGACGAATAAAATTTATTTCCTATGATACCAAACAAGTTATGTTAAGTTAAAAAATAAGCTCAGCACATGACTTACAACAAGACAGATTTGACGAAAATGCATTTGGGTTGGAAAATCGTGATTTTGCGGTACCCTTCAAAACATGACCATAACAGCTATTGCGTCCCTATATTTTTTTCTGTTAAAATTCCATTTCGTATTCTAGGGATATCAAGGCTTCTGAAAAATAAAGGTTTGTTATCCTGTAGGGGGGTGCACGTAGACCCCCTCTAGCCCACGGCCTAAAGGCAATATCTGCAGTGAGGTGAAAAAGTAGTAATTTCCTTTGAGAGAGAAAAAAATTGTCAGAATGGTCAAGGTCTTAAAAAAGTAATTTTAGACGGGCAGGGAGAAAAAGTAATGCTCCTCTATTCATTTTCTAAGTCCCCCTCACCCTTCCCAGGATATAAACTAGTTTGACCAGTAATTCAGACTAAGCATCAGTATACAACAAAGTAAAACATGAATTAGATACATTTAGTGAAAAAATTGTGAATGTGTGTACACGAAGAGCAACTAGGTTTACACAAAATTTAATCGCCTGTGGTAGATATTTCACGACTGTTTTGGCTGTCCGAGGTCTCAAGGAATCACATGTCTTCGAATTGCAACGACGTTCGCAAAACATTGATAATCGAAATTAAAAACTAGTGCTTTTCCCTAGACTTGAACGTACTGACAATGAAACACAAGACTTACTACACGAATTATTGCAAGTCCGCAATAACATGGACACGTACCTTAAAATCGATAGCAATTTGCTGTAGCCGTTATCTGTCATGCATCTTTCGTGGCTTGATAAATTTATTAAACAGTCGTGCAGAGTCAAACTTTATTCTACAAGAAGACCACCTAAGCCTTTATATATAGCTAGCAGGTATACCGCGTTGGTTGGAAGAACCTGAAGACTGATTAACCAATCAAGTGACCGTATTTGTGCAGACGTGTGCATCACATACAAGTAAAAAAGTTCAAAAGGTAGCTGCGACACACTTTTAAGTGTGTACTCCTAATAAAGAGGTTATGTTTCAAAAGAGGATAATTATTTTAATCAAAATCTGTTTACGATTTAGCGAACCTTCTAATCATAAGTGGTTATGATTTTACAGAAACAGTAACTTCAACTTTTCAGGTTTTTTCCACCACTTTTTTGTGTAAGTTGTCGATCTACTCCTCAAACCATGATGACAAACCAATCATCCAGGTTTTTGACGCCGCGTCTGTACATGTAAAATTCACTATTATTGTTTGCATATGAATTTTAGTACGGACAAAAAACTCACTGTTAATTAATCAGCATACCAGCATTACCGGGCTAATTTGCAGAATCAGTCACGTGCTTTCTCACGAAACAGTAGCATACTTTTATTTCAATCAGTGACCGAGTTTGTGTGAACTAGTTTACAGGTGGCCGTACTTTGACATTATTGATGGTAACAAGATAAAGACAACTAGAAATCCTTTATTTCTTGTTTAGAAACACCAGCGTTATTTTTAAAAGTTGTAGAAAAACCGCAAAGACACTTGCACACTTTTGAAGACGTTTTCCTGAACAACCATTACGTGAACTCTTTGCCGTTTTTGTTTTGTTTGTATTCTCAAGTCAAAGGCCAATCGCGGTTTAACACCGTATTTTAACACCCTAATCTATCTTTCTGAACATGTCCACGGATATATATACAGCTGTAATTCTGCAGGGAGTAGGGATATTTTGTGCACACCATGACATTTCTTTGGAATTCAGCAGAGCGGTTTTGACCGTGATCTCTCCTCTATGTGACCGAATGCCGTCCGTTGTGAGTTTCAATCCCATTTACTGAATTACATCAATCATCATTACATTATTAGATCCAGAGGATTATAAGCAAATATGATTCGTGGCTAGGGAAGGGGGGTCCTGGGGGACAGGTGAACTGTAGGAATCCAGGTGGAAGAAGTGAACGTGCCGAGGGCAGGTAATGTGAGCCCAGGGGATCAAGGTCATGATACGAGCCTGGGGAAGTCAGACCCAGGGGACAGTCATTGTACGAGCCCAGGTGGAGAACATGACGTGACAGAGGCAAGCGACATGGGCCCAGGGGATCATGGTGATATGATACGAGTCTGGGGAGTCAGACAGGTGGAGGACAGAAACAGCTATGATCATGTGAGGTAAAGGCAGGGACTCGAGCCGAGGGACCATCTGGTATGATATGAACCTGGCGGAGTCAGACAGGAGGAAACGGAAGAGAAAACGTAGCATGTACGAGGTAGTACTTTCTGTAATATGGAAACAGCCCAAAAGCAGAAAAAGAACTTTTTATAATAACCTCTACAAACCTGCATTTTTTACCTCAGAAAACTTCATACCGAATACCAAAGCAAACAGAAACGTTTTGTCTGTTTCTTTGTTTCTTAACTGAGTTGACAGGTATAAAACCCTACTTTAAACCGCTATCCAGTAGAAGCAAAACATCCGAAAGCAACGCACTGAAACAGGTTAAGTCTGTGAAAGAAATCGTGGCCAGCAATGACGTATTGATTATTACATTGTGACATTGTGTGACGTGTACGATTAGTGCAGGTTTTTAAGATTTCCCACATGTCTGCTGAACCACCCCTGAAAGCATTTGCAAGTTTTTCTTTCACTGCAGCCTGGTAATCACGCTTTTCACTTCTACAGGTTTCTTTTAAATCTTTCTTAGCAGCGAAATACTCTGACAAGGCAAAGTCTGTAATTGACTTTCTGAAATATTTCAACTTGTTTAACATAAAACGCTTTTTGTTAACACAGATGTTACCAAACCAACCTTCATGATTGCGACTCACTTTTTGCCCGTTAGACCCTTTATATAACATATCCTTACCAGCAGTTTTCAATGCATTAATAACATTCTCGATGGCACCATCGATATTTGGAAAGATGTCAATAAAACTTTTGAAAAGATTTGTAACACGACTAGAAGATAAATTGTCAAGAAAAGTGTTTCTGAAATTTTCGGACCATTTATAACACATTGTAGTTGTGTATTCATGGTCATTTTGGGTTATTACGTAATTATCATTTGTACATACATTACACAGAAAGTTGCAAACTAACGTCATATGGTCCGATTCATTACGATGTAACAATTTGACACCGAGACAACTTGAATCCTTTTGTAAATGGCCACTCGTCGATGAAAATGAGTGTTGAAATGGAGAGCATGTTACCGAATGTTCCAGTGGAAAACATCAAAACGGCTTGTCACTACATCAGCAACGCTTTGAACAACTGAGCGTTGGCTCGCATGAGCGAAGTTAGCAGTGGCTCTTCATCACCGACAAATTCCATTATTGAAGTGATAACATCACCTTTTAAGTCACTGATAAAGGGCTTGAGCAACTCAGATTCTGATCACTCAGACCATGATTCAGATCCAACTGGGGCTACACCGACACCGACTCCAAACAATGAAACATCTCAGAGTGTCAAAAAGTCTCGAAATCAAAGAAAAAGAAGAAGCATACATCCCAACCCAACTCAAACTCTCCTAAAACCGACGAACTACACTGCGTTGAAGCCTGTTAATTCAACAGATCTGGAGAAGGGGACATGATACGTTGCAGCCTTTGCTGTAAATGGTTTCATTTAACATGTTTGCGCGTCAACAGCGATGAATCTAATCGCTTTTTTTGGCCATGCAATGAGTGCAGACAGCTTTCCAGAAATTTAATCGCTCCCAAGAATGAAATTGCTGAGATTCGTGAGACTAATGCCAATCTTCTGAGTTTGTATTTGAAGTCTATTCAAGAAAATACCACACTAATGGATGAAGTCGCAATGTTGCGCAGATGTGCAGTTACGTATCGATGAAGTGAATGGTGAACTTGAAATGCTTTGCAAACGTAAGATTGCTACTTTTGTGAACAACGACCACACATTCAAGTTCCGTGATAATAGCATCGATACTTCAGTTCTATACCATGACGGCATTTATCTCAGTGTGAAAGGACTGCAAAAATGCTCGACAACGCAAACTTCACCCAGCTGTTCGCTGCCGGCACGTTCATTAACAGAAATTATGCACAATCAATGCAAAAGAAAGGTGATAATACCCGATCAGAAATGCGTAGTTTACGACACCCTATGAGCTCCAAGGCGCCTGGAATGACTCGACCAGCTTTCAACCAGACACAGATCCCAAGAAATAGTAACTATGTCATTCGCTACAACAACCAGAGGCTGCCAGGTACTGCAGGAACTCGACGTTCTCTTCCCACTTGCTTTGACTGTGGAACTCTTTGTCACATTAGAACTAGATGTCCGTTACGCCAAGGTGAAAACCGAGGATATTCTCGAATTACTAACCAGGTCAGATGCTTCAGCTGTGGCGAACTGGGCCATGTAGCCAGAGTTTGCAGACATGATTTCCCTACCTCTTGTTGGACTTGTGGTGACTGCGGCCACAAAGCGAAAGACTGTCTGAAAGCCTAGGGAGTAGGCCATGAAGAGAGAGCCGTAAAAACTCAAGACGTGGTAATTTCTGATAAACGTTTACATCCTTCTATGAAAGCAAACCCTTTTCATGATCTCAGTACTGTTAAAGGCCTGCGCCTTGGTCACTGGAATATTCAACATATTACGAACAAAATTGATCAATTAAGATTTTGGTTTTGTTACACCAAGAATGTCTTTGATGTGTGAATTATCAGTGAAACTTTTCTCAATGACTTTCATTCTGACACAGACTTTCTGATCGATGGCAATGACCTATGCAGAAAAGATAGGGCAACAGGTATAGGAGGTTGGCTTATTGCATTTGTGAAGTCACAAATTCTGTTCAAACGTAGGAGAGATCTTGAGTCTAATTCAGAAGAGATGATTGTTCTCGAACTTGAAATGAAAAGTGCACGCTTACTGATTGTAGTTGGAGTATACAGGCCACCTGCTTCCTCAATTTCAGTAGACATTGAAATTGAATCAGTTATTGAAACTCTTTATCTTGAAGATAAAGAAATTGTAGTCTAGGGAGATTTCAATTTTAACTTATTATCTCAGAATGGTAACAATCACTATATTTTTAAGTATATGGATTCAATGAATTTTACACAGCTTGCCTCGGTTCCCACCAGACCAGTGTCAGGGACTTTCCTTGATCACGTGTATGTCAGCTGCCCACAGAATTTTTCATCTGTCTGTGTTGCTGAAGTTGGCCTATCTGATCATTATCCTGTTTTTGTTGTACGACGTTTGAATGCAAGCTCTGATACCACTGGTTCCCATATTAAGATTAAGTCAAGACAGTTTCGTAATTTTACTCCCGAGCATTTTTTGGGAGATCTGGAATCTATCTCATGGCCAGATGCCCACATGTCTAATGATGTGAATACCACTTTCAATGAATGGACTTACTCCTTCAGTCGTATTTGCGATGCGCATGCACCGTTTATCACGAGACGTGTGAGTAGGATTAGGCAACCACCGTGGTTCTCTCCTGAAATTCTGGATCTTATTCGTGTCAGAGATTACAATCTTGTGAAAGCCACTCGGTCCAAAAACCCCAACGACTGGCTTGTGTATCGTTCTTTACGGAACAGGGTTGTCCATGCAATTACCTCTGCTAAGCGACGTCATTATCGTAGTATCTTCACAAACAACCCTAATAACGCTTCTGTTCTTTGGCGTCCTGTTAATGATATGTTGTCCCGTGATAGCAGTCAGTCTCTCAGCTCAACTTTCAACCATGAAGGTAAGAGGCTGAAAAACCATGAGGATATCGCCAAGGCTTTCAATATTCATTTTACTAGCATCATTGATAAATTTCGTCAGCATTTTGACAACACTCGTGATCTCAGTATAACCAAAGCTTGGGTCAACTTGCGCTATGGTAGCACTTCACCAAGTTTCCAAATCCCTCCTGTCACTGTTGACTTTGTTAAAAAGCATCTTTCTTTGCTCGATGAAAAGAAGTCTCCTGGTAATGATGAGCTCTCCTCGAAATTTCTGAAGATTGTTGCACCGTGTATTTCTGATTGTGTTACTAGTATTTTTAATATGTCAATAACAAATGGGGTCTTCCGTACTTGTTATAAATGTGCCCATGTTGTTCCCATTCACAAGGGTGGTTCGAAAAGCGACGTAAACAACTATAGGCCAATTTCCATTTTGCCCTTCCTCTCTAAAATCCTGGAAAAGCATGTTTATATTAGCCTTTTTAACTATTTGCATATGAATCATTTGATTGTTGAGTCCCAATCTGGCTTCAGAGAACATCACTCATGTCACACTGCTCTGATTAAACTGACAGATCACCTTCTTTCGAACATTGATTCTGTTCTCTTCAATGGCTTATTGTTTTTGGATCTACGTAAGGCCTTTGATCTGGTTGACCATGATATTCTAAAAGATAAACTTGCTATTTATGGTGTTTCCGGGTCATCTCTCCGTTGGTTTCTCTCTTACCTGACTGACAGAACTCAGCTTGTTCAGTATCTTGGATTTGAGTCTGAGGTATTGCCAATTGTTAGTGGCGTCCCCAAGGGTCTATTCTCGGCCCTCTGCTACATTTTTCGATTTTCATCAACGGCCTTCCCCTTTGCCTTAGCATGGGTGAGTTAGATATGTTCGCTGACGACCAGACTTTGTGTGTTTCAGGTAATAGCGTCGATCAAATTATTTCTCCTATAAACGATAATGTTGTCGTAATCTCATCGTGGGTTTCTAATAATGCTATGGTTGTCAACACGGAGAAAACTAAAAGTATGGTTATTGCTTCTTGCCCTAAAATTAGCCATGTTACTAACACTGAGGCCTCTATTTTTTTCACAATACAAGAAATAATTATCTCTAATGTCTCATCTCACAGCCTCTTAGACGTTTCAATTGATTCAACTTTAAGTTTGGATGTTCACGTTGATAACCTGTGTAAGAAACTTTCTATCAGAATTGGTATCCTTCACAAACTACGTCCAATTTGCCACTACGAGTACTCTTTTGGTTGTGTACAATGCACTGTTCCTTTCTTTGATTGATTATTGTTGCACTGTTTGGGCAATACTTGGAAGTCAAATCTTCACTGTACTTACAAACTCAAGAAGAGGGCTGGAAGAGTAATTTGACATGAGTGTTCACTCACGAACCATCTTTTTAACTTTGCACTGGTTGCCGATTGTCCAACGTATTGTCTATTTCACTGCGTTATTGACATTCAAATCATTGAATGGCCTTGCACCCCCTTATTTGACTGACGTTTTTCATCGAATTTCATCAAACACCTGTAATGCCAGTCATGGAAATTTGTTTGTTCCAAAATTTAAGACTACCACAGGTCAAAAGTCTTTCTCTTTCCGTGCTGCAAGTACTTGGAATACAATTCCCCCTGCGATTAGAAATAGCTCAACTTTACCCTCTTTCAAAGTAAAGTTGCGTGATTATCTTATGACGAAGTTTACAAATGAGGGTTCAGATTTAGATTAATTTATTTTCTTTTGTTACAATGAAGATGTTACTTATCCTTATTTTGAACACTTGCTGTATGTACCTTGTATGTACATGTACATTGTATTTGCTATTTACACGCATGTACTTTTTTCGAGCTCTCATAGGGCTCTGATGTAAATTACAATATGATTTATAACTCAGATTACCCTCTTTAAATAAAGTCTAATAATAATAATAATAATAATAATAATAATAATAATAGTATTCATAATTTAAATTCTTTACATTACTGAAAAGATCTTAAGAAAGGATGACATAGTCTACCACACTGGCACCAGCATATGATAAACAAATAAAATTTCCATCCTGATCATTATGTGTTCTTCCGTTTACAATATGCATGTTTACTTTTTTGCACAAATAGACCAATACTCTACCAGCTGGTGTTACATCCAAGTCCTTAGAATGACGAGGTCTGCAAAACGCATCTGACGCGTAGCCAATATCTACTAAGCCTGGTACATGCTCCATTGTATCGTCAATTATATAATCTTCGAGAGACCCAAATCTAGCGTTGAAATCTCCCGTTTAAATAACACAGCAGTCCCGATTATTCGAACGAATTTTAACTAAATAATTATCCAAGTTTTCGATATAAAACGTGGCACTATCTGGCTTTAAATAACAACCACAAAGAATTATTTTTTGCTGACGAGCAAATATGCCCTTGTCTAATTCAATAAAGACACAGTTTTCTAGCTCACTCTGTATTCTTTTGACATTATCAATCCACTTTCTTGTGTAAATCAGTACCCCGCCACTCGGTCTACCTCTTTTAGACTTTCTTTTGGCTGAATATGAAAATACATTGTAGTCAGAAAACAAATTTACAGAATCTTTCTCTGTACAGAACGTTTCTAGCAGACAAACTTTATCAAAACTTTGACAGAAGAAAATAAATTCTAAATTATGTACATTCCTTTTCAAGCCCCGTACATTCCATACTAGTGAAGATAACTCACTATGAATTTCATGGCAAGGACCCTGGCCACATCCCTATTAGGGTGTATCTCTATCAAACTTGACAACTCGTTCACATATATTTCATCTGTATCTTCATTTGCACTGAAAATACGCTTGCAAGTAGTGTCTTTGACCACAAGCTTGTCGCACTGAAGATAAATATTCAAATCCTTATTAAGTTCAAGTAGAGAATCTGTCAATGGATGTTTGCAACGATATTTGAATGGTTTATTTTTAATGGTATGTGGGAATGTATTGAATATTTCGTGTCCAGCGCCGATATCCACTTATTAGAAGTTTTAGAAGACTGCGTCATAAAAATTAAAGAACGCGAAACATTAGCGGCTTTTATCAGTATAGGCGAAGGCGTCGAGCGTGCATTTCATTCGTTGCTTGTTGTTTCTATTTACCGCCAACGTAAAACTACGAGTACAGGCGGCAGCGGCAAGTACTTCAGGAAAGTAATATATAAGTGCCAACATCTTGTCATACGTCGGTTTTTTTTAGAACAGGACCTTACATATATTATGCTAAAATAATCATCTTTACCGCACCGATAAGCTCTCTCTCTCTCTCTCTCTCTCTCTCTCTCTCTCTCTCTCTCTCTCTCTGACTTATAGTTTTGTTGAGGTAGATCGTCTTGCCATGGCCAGATTTTTTTCTGGTAATATCGTAATATCGCATAACCTGACAATCCAGGATCATACTTACTCGATGGATGAACTTCGACTCTTATCTCGTTTCGCCAATCGATATTAATGCCAAGATACTGTAAAAGGCGTTCACGTTATGATATTCACTCAAACACTGTTGGTGCAAAGGTACGCCGACGGTGCGTGACATTTTGCCAGGGTGTGTACACATAAGCTCGAAAATGTCGCACTTTCTTACTCTTGCGGTGCCTGTGCACCCACAGTTCTTCAAAACTTGGCTGTTAGGATTATAAACTGTGCGGTGTGTTCATCTCACGACTAGCATCTTCACAAAGTCTGAAGCCACATAATAAAAATTAACAGCTACTGTTATCGCATTACAGTGGGAATATTTACTCAAATCGAGCTTTTTGAAAGGCACTTAAGTCTAAGGAACGTTCTTTACGTCTGACATCGCGTGATATTGAGTGGATGTAGATATGTCCTGTTTGATTTGCATCATTTTGCTGTCATGAAGAATGCTGTAATCAAAAGATGAATTTATCACGTTTTGAAGAGATTAAACGTACACTGACAGTTGACGCATAGCAATATCTGCATACAGAAACGTGAGGGTAGTGTCATGAAACCCGGCACTTGTGTCCTCAAACACGGCAGGACGCCATCCAATCTGATCAAGGTGGAGCTTTGATTAGAAATATTGCCCTTTGAGTAAGAAAAATTTTCACCGTCTTAGTTTATCAAAAATCGGAATTTTATTTTTCCTCATAGAGTTCACACAGAGGTGGCAGCCATTTTCAATTTCAAATATCTGTGAATGTTAGTTAATTTGTTTCTCACCAAACTTGGTGACTCCTGCTTTACATTATTGATTTTGTGATCGAATGTTTGAAGATCTCATTGAGTAAAGTTTGAGCAAAAGTTTAATTCTTTCACCTTCGAGTTGCACATCTCATTAATGTGCAAGTAATACAGTAGTTTTCATATTGTCCGTGAGTTTCAAGCTTTAAGATAATACGCGCCCGAAACTGAAAGACATAAAAACATTTTTCCAAAACTTTCGTCAAGAATAACTTAAACCATATTCTTACCAAAACCGAGTATCTGGGATCACCATGCAAAGTTTGGTACTTGAGAAACAAAGAGCAGGAAAGTATTGTCAAAAAAAATCTAAGAGTCCGCATATCTATCCCAGAGGTGCATTTTATCATAGATATTAAGCTGACAAAGGGCCGTAGGAGATAGATACGTGGAAATTGGATGGGAAATTTAATTCATTAAGTCCTATATTGTTGTTCATCTGAATGTCGCTTGACTGTACTGCTCCAGTGCTCGTTCAAGGATTGCTTGTAGAGAGAAGTGACGTAGTCTAAGAGTACTGCGGCGTTTCTCTTTCTGAAACTTATTACCCAAAGATACTGAATTGTACCGTAGATATCTATGAAACACCAATACATTTTATCTGTTGGCCTGTCTGGTTCTTTGCGAACACAGAGAAGAACTGGTACATCTTCTAAGGGACTGGTCAGAAATTTACAGGGGATTGGCCGGGCGTTTTTGCGGGGGTCTCTATGTTTTCGTGCAAGTATTTTTGAAGGGTCATGAAATTTATGCATGCCTTCGGGGGAGGGGGTCCTCATCTTTCGCAACTATCGCAATTTCAAGAAGGCAAGATGTGGCCGATACAGTGCTTCTCCCCAAACTATCGAATCACAATACAGTGGAAGCTATTGAGCACACTGTTCACAATTTTCCCCTCAAAACAAGCTATATCTGTACATTTATATATGTTTGATAATTTATTTAAATGCTCTTTGCTTGAAGTGGAAGGCGAAAAGTACATGTGTATACAAAAGATGTGATTTTAGGATTCCATCAAAAATGTTGATTCGTTGATACATAACAGAGTATGAGAAAACTATGAACATTTTTCTACTATAAAACTAGCAACATCTGTGCATTTATAAACGTTTGATAATCGATGTTAATGTACTTGGTAAGAACACGGTAGTTAAAAATACATATGGGCACAAAAATGTCAATTTAGAATTCACCAAAAATGTTGATGCACTATACATGTAAGCCCTATGAGAAAACTGTGAATATTTTTCCGATACAAAATAAGCTAAATCTGATTGATAATTGATATCAATGTTCTTGATTAGACTAGGGTTGTCAAAAGGGCATATGTGTGCAAGAAATTTGATTTTAGAATTTCACCGAAATGTTGATTCACTATACATTGTATTCTACGAACAAACGATGAATACTTTTTTACAATACAAAACTAACTAAATATGTGCTTTTATAATTGATATAAATGTACGTGATTAGAATAGGGTGTTTAAAAGAGCTGATGTGAACAGCAAACATGATGTTGGAATTTTATCCGAGTGATTATTTGTAAAGATTAAAAAGTATTCTATGAAAATTCCAAGGTCATCTGAGAAAGTAAATGTAAATTAAAGGTATACTGTCACCTATTCCAATTTTGCCACAGTTACCATGGAAAGAGAAAATCTAACCAATCACAGATTTTAAGCGGGTGGCTGATTTTTAAAAACAGCCTCCTCTCATGGGCATTTGAATACATAGGAACGCCCATTTGACCATATATGGGCATATGTAGATTACAGGTAACAGTATACCTTTAAGGTGACCGGAAAGGCTAGTTTTACACCAATTCTTTTCTTAGAGTTAATGTGAAGTTTCAAGTGTTAGAATCAAGATATTTAGTTCAAATTTTAAGGATAACTCCCTTACGTAATATTTTCTCCAGAGAATCTAAAAATTGTATATTTGTAGCCATGATTTTGAAAAATGACACCAGTAAATATTAAAATTCAATTTTTCATATTTTTTTACATAATCGAATTTAATAATAATTGGATAGTACTTAATATTACCAAATTAGTTATAACTATCTTGACACTATTAATTGTAAGATGTGTACGGCAGGATTTGTAAATAAAATTTGTTTTTATGATTTAACATGGGTTTACAAAATAACAATTATTAAAAAATTCTTTCAAATTTCAAAATGTGATTTTTCAAAAAGTACTTCAAATACAGGAAAATTGTGCCTAAGTCATCTTGTCTGTAACCTTGTTAATAGGCAGTAAAAATTCCATGTCCATATCTCATTCATAGGTTGGATTAAATTGGCATATATGTAGCAAAGCTGTTATTCTGTCAAAAATGTTGAAAACAAGCCATATTTGCACCCCTCTTTTGAAGTCACAGAGCAGCCTTTTTGGTTAATCTCACTTTTGACACCTCTTTGACACTCAAAGAATTAAAAATGCATTTACAATAGCAGTCACTCACTCTGAATGCAAGCACCACCTTGCCAAACTTTCCTGAAAAATAGCAAATAATGACTTTCCCTTTTCAAACATTTATTAAAAGCTAGGGGACCTCTACCATAGTTAATACACTAAGAACTCCCCAACTTCTTCTTATTCGGTCAGTTTTTCAGAAGTTTAAACAGGCTATAACTCTGCAATGCCTTTGACCCCAAATGTCCATTTTTTTTATTCCACAGAGAATTTTGACTACTTTTACATTTTAATAGTTTTATTGAAGTTTACGGGACCGTGCTTACTGCAAAAATTACACCGTGGTTTGGTGGAAACCTATCTTCATACAACTTATTGTCAGAGCTTTTAGCATGAAAGAGGACGTTGTTAGCGATGATTGAATGATCATTATATTATCTTCGAGTTGTAAGTTTTAAATGTTTGAATGTTGATATATTTACAACGTATTTAAAAATCCAAACAAAATAATTTGAAAAGGACATATTTCTCATCATATTGTGATTTTCTCCAGTTCACATATGGGGAGGGAGTGATGTTAAGTGATGTAGCATTGTAAATAGGCTGGTGACCCCATATATTTATTTGATGCATATAATGTTCAATATCTGAACAATAATTTATGTGAAAATAAAACAAAATTGTTGGATTGGAAATCTAAATAATTCTACAAAGTATGGATAAGGCGTGGTCATTACTTTGAACCACTCTTTTTGGGGAGTGGAGATTTAGTCGAGCAGTTCTCTCTGTGGCCTCTCCGCTAGGCGACTGATGCCGTATGTTGTGGGTTCGAACCCGATTGAAAACTAGCCGTATTTTAAGTTTGCAACAGCTTAAACTGTTGTTTGGAGAGGCCTGAGAAGTGATAATTTAAATTCTCATGCGCAAATTAAGCGGAAAAATAGCTAAAATTTTCATTTAGTTTTCAATGTGACTTACATGTCAATAAAACAAGTGCAGCATTTAAGGAAGGAATTGAAAGTACATATATCGGGTTTGGTAACGCTTACGGGAGATTCATAATTTCTGTCATTCGAAAGGGATAAAGTAGGTGTATTTCAAATCCTTCTAGCTGCCAATTTAATCTGCTGACATATTGATTTTTTGTCGTAATCTCATCCTCACATATAAGACTTCCTGTCAGAGAAAAATGACGAAAATTGTTGGTAAAAATTTAGTGGCTCGATCACCCTAAAACTAATAACTGTATGAGTGAAAATTTTGTCCAAATGGGGCATGGACTTTGGAAAGAAAATATTTGAACATTATTTCCTGGTAGTCATAGATATTTCTCAAAAAAAAACAATATGAGCGCCATACCACGTGACTTTTCCAAATGTTCTCGCAAACTTAAATGTTCACATATTAATAATGATATGGTTCAAATTTATGTTCAAATGATGCATCGGCTTTGGAGACGAAGTATTTTGAACATTATTCCACAGTTATCATAGGTCTTTAGCAAAAATCAATATGGCCACCAAACCACGTTACCGATCAAACAGTTTTTCATAAACTTGAAAGTACGCACACTAATATTGATATTGGTGAAATTTCAGTTCAAATGGTGTTTTGATTCTGGAGTTTTAAGAGTTTTATAGATTTAAGCGAATTTTTCGAAAAGATCACATGACCGCTAGCAATTTTATTTAAAAAATCATAAAGAACAAATCATATGCTTGGTCCTCACCAAATTTCAAATTGACAAAAAACCCCTAAGTCATCAGGACAGCCACATTTAAGTTTTAGACAATCCAATAAGGCCGCCAAGTCACGTAACTAATTTAAAATTCAAGGT
Organism: Ptychodera flava; assembly: GCA_001465055.1. Lineage (NCBI taxonomy): Eukaryota > Metazoa > Hemichordata > Enteropneusta > Ptychoderidae > Ptychodera > Ptychodera flava. The sequence goes on along the minus strand of LD342882.1, from coordinate 597,679 downwards.
GAGGCGCACAACCTCTCATTGTCGCCGATTACTGTGCCAAGTTTGGGAAGTGCACATACACCAGTTTTAGGATCAAGGCAGGCAAAAAATTGATTGAAGAGGAAATTAAAAGCGGAAAGAAGACCTCTAATGAAACAAATAGAGGCCTAGCCGATAGCCTTGGGTTCCTAAATATGACCGAAAATTACGGCTGTAATCCCTCCGTTTGAATTGGCTAATTTATCTTTACTTCGGTTTAGAATTTCTTTGACTTTGTTATCACAAAAATTGAAAAATAATCATGTAAGACAAACACCAGAATACAATTTGAAACCTTTTGTAGAAAATCTCCCAAGTTCCCTCCTGACTATAATATAACACTCGTGTATGCGTTCACCGCTATGTAAGCGTTAATGTCCCTTTAACTGATGCCAAGGGTGTAATCTCTTTTTTTCAGATCCCCCTCGATACCCTCAAAAAACTCTAGTCCCCCTCCCCTGTCTATATGATCAAAATTTTTCAAGTCCCCCAAAATTATTATATAGCCCCAGATTATTAGGTATGTACGCACAGAAAGAATAAACACGTATTGCGCAATTCTGCTTGCAGATGTTCGACACTACCTGTCATCAGCAGTTTGTAGAGCCATATCCTAAAAAAAGTTATTAAATTGGTTCATTTTTAAAGGCATCAGTAGACTTTTGTATTTATTAGTCTAAGTCGACTTGAGTTAATGCAATTCTGGCCAAGTCAATGACACCTGCTGCAGTTGAAGACTACACAAAATAACGATCATGAGAGAGTGTGCAAATCGGGAATTCTTGACCACATGTTGTCAATTTTGAAAACTAGGCTCAGTGACCTATGAAAGTAAAATATTTTTTCGAAATTACAAGACATATATGACTTAGATGCTACCAAAAACGTTTTACAAAATTGACAATATTTGAAGGTTAAGATATTTCATCAATTAAATCTCATTTTAATCTAATTTAATTTAAGACATTTTGGGTGTAATTATGGCAAATTTGGTAGCAAATTCCATTTAATCACTTATGTTTTCATTTAAATTTGATTCTTTACTACGCAAAATTTTACTCTAATGTTATTTTAAGATGAGAATGTGAAAATTTCGATCACTGCAAGAACTTAAAATTAATGGTTTTATATAAGTGATTTTCGTGAAAAACAATGAACTTTCATTGTACACCTTGTCGAAAATTAAGCATTTTGCCCTTATCTTTTTTAAATATTTGATTATTCTAACATGCCAGAATTCAAAAATCCCTGACAACTGTGTATCCTCCTGGTCTTCTATGTGATGCTCTCTGGCCTGATTTTAAGCACAAGAATGTTTAAATGCCATAAGCGTCATATGCACTTCAATTATCACCAAATATTTATAGAGAGTTACATGTTTTGTCGACAAACTGAATGTTGTGTTTCGGCTTGCTGTAGGGAGACAGCAAGAAACTGAGTTTGATATATTACATGGACGTATTGAAAGAAATTATCAACAGTTGCATCTTTAGCCCCGATACGAGACCTACTTGTTTCTTTTTAACGAAAATCAATGGCGTTCATAATTTTTAGATGATTTTTAGATAAACGTCGTGAAATGCGACAATATGGTTCTTGATTTTGTTTAATCACTAACATTAGAACCATTGGATGACATTAACATTTTGGAAACCAAAATATTTTCAGGTTCCCGCTCATAGGCAAAGCAAAAGTTTCAAGTCCCCATCTACTACCCCCAGCCTTTTCAAATCCCCTGAATTCGTCCAGCCCAACCAGTTTTTTGTACGCAGCCTTAGTTTTGGTGACGTTTGCAACCTCAGTCACAACTGACTCTCAGATGTTCTCGCAGAGTGCCTGCACACGATAAGCCTTTGTTGCAGACTGAAAAAACAAAGCGTTTTATAATATCCTTGTCAGGATGTATCTCTGTAATCCTGTCTTGCGACGCCTGGTCAAGTGTCTGGAAATCGTTTCAGATTGTTTGAGATCGTCCCATTGTGGGGTGAAAGTTTGTTACTGCCATCGTCAATATCATTGTTGATTCTGGACATTTTGACAATACTACTGTTGTCACTTTTTGCCACATCATCTCTATCCACGCCATTATAATCATCGGTGGCACTAAACATAGTATTCTCGTTGAGATAACAGATTTCACTGTCACTGTAGTCAGCCTTGTCCACATCACTATCATCATTTTCAGTCCTCGCTGGCCATTTGTCCCATACAACTGATTCCCGAGTACCCTCATTGGGCACAAAATTATTTTTATGTGGTTCCAATTTCGATTTGATGTGCTCCCATAACGATATCCGCGGTTGATTGGCATTCTACAGTAGATTTGTGTTCTGGTAGCTCATGTCAGGCTTGGAAAAGATGTCCTTAACACCATTGGGGTTGTTTAAATGCGAACTTAGTAATTAATTATGGGAATTATGCATTGGTGATGAACAGGGAGGGATGCGTTGTGTTTCGATGGTCTCAGCGTCATGCTTTGGGTGGTGCTTTCCTTTGTCTCAGATATGTTAGCACTGGATTCAAGGCATTTATTCGGTGGCAGTATGCATTTTCCTCCTGTTATATCTTGACGGTACATGAATCAGTGGAAGTGAGTACATGGTCTTTTCCTTTGGACTAGTGTGCCCATCAGGGGGCTGCTTCCATCAGTTGGCGACAAACCTTCCTGTACAGATCCATTTTCACAGTCCGAGTTCTGGCCATTTGTTGGCTCCTCTGTTTGGATGAATGACCGATGTTCTGATGTTGCCCTGTACGAATGTGACATATGAGAGGGAGGCTGATCCAGATTGGGGGAGCTGCCTTGAAAAACTCTCTGCACCAATTCTGTGTCTGGCACACGGCAAACCCTGTGTAACAGCACTGACTGCAATGTTTCCATACAAGAAAGCCTTTGCATAGGTCTAGCAGAGTTGTTGCTTTCTTTAGGCAAATTTCGATGGTTCATAGTTGGGGATGAAGATTGGTACGTATGGGCTACCAGTCTACCCTCTTTAGAGTCTGAAGATCTAGCTTTGGGATTTGGGGAGAGAGTTTGGGTATGTGGTGCAGTTAACTTTGGTGATACCTGTTGGCTGCTGTTATGGGTTGGTGAGCTACTATTATGTCGCTTTTGGTGTGTTTTTAATGTGGATAACTGTTTGAACCTTTGTTGAGAGGTTTTGCTTCGGTACGGACGTTCACCATTGTGCGTTTGAAAATGTTCCTTTAGGTAGTGAGACAGTGGAAAGATTTTGAAACACACTGGACACTGATGGCGCCTTCCATAATGTGGACCACTGTGGATTAACCTTTCATGGCGCTTGAAGTTGCTGGAATGGTTGAATGCTTTGCTACAGATTTTGCATGTGTATGGCTTCTCTCCTGTGTGGGTTTTAACATGCTCTTTAAGCAATGAGAGCTGGGTAAAGGCTTTACCACACAGCCTACACTGATAGCGCCTTTTGGCTTGTGTGGATATGTCGTAAAACTGGAACTCTGACGATGCCTCGCTGTTTGGTGATGCTTCATCATTTGAAGACCCATTACTTTTTTCTGCATTGTCTTCAGGATCATGATGCTGCACTGTATAAACAGCCATAGTGGTTTTTGCATATTTTGCTCCACGGGGAACTCTTTCTGCTAGTTTTCTCCTCGAAAGGTCAAGAGGTTTCCACAGTTCTTCATCGTCTTTTGTATGCTGTTCTCCATGACTTTGATGGAGTTGATCTGTGACTTCATGTCTCGGAGACAGAGATTGGTCAGGTGTATCATTCCTATGGCATGGCTCATCCGCGGTAGCATGTAATAAAGTCTCTTCCCCTTCTGACTTGGCATGCTGTGACCTGGTCAGTTCAGAGATATCTTCAATGTTTTCACTAGTCTGTGTACAAGAGGTCTTGTCCTGCTGAAACCCGAAATGGTGGTCATTTTCATTCTTCTCAAGATTCGGAAAGTTCTCTCTGCTTGCCTCCATGTTTTTCACAGATTCCTGGCATGGAACATCTCCAGCACTTTGCAAGCTCCCCATTTCAAGATTGGATTTGGTTGCAGTCTGTCCTGTACACCTTTCCTCTCCATTTATTTGCTCTAAAAGCGCTCTTCTGATCATGATGTCTGTGAGTTTTTCTCGGAGAAAAACCATTCTTTCATTTGTTTCTGTATCTACGTTACTATTATCTCGCTTACATTCATATCTATTGATAATCGCTTTAATCACATCACGCATCAGCAGACGCCTTTGCGGAATGTATCGAGAACTGTCCTTACGACTTACAGTCTGATTAGGGTGAGTTTCTGCAACTTGTTCTGAAATGTTTTCAAACTTTTTCTGGCTGACTTCTGTCAAATTGACATGACGTGTCAAATCACCATACTCTGTTTCTGAATTGCTTTCATCGCTTATGGATATCACCTCACATTGGCTAGAATGGCCAGAATCTGAGCTAGTTACATTGTACGTAGTGTTATTTTCACCCTCTTCCAAACACCGTGAGTCCTCAGAGTGTGTGCAATGGCCAAACCACCCATCATTTCTCTCTTCCGATTTTAGAAGACCAGTTTCACCAGACACTTCTTGGTCATCCTTTTGGTAAGTTAGTTCGCTTGATATGTATTTTCTAAGTTGGTCCGTGGTTCCGTAAAACTGGGTTCCGTCTTCAGCATCGATGATGCGAATGAAGATGCTGCATCCCGTCAAAAGGGAAAATCCATGACACTGCAATTGCATAAAAACGTGCTATTTAACAGTTATTACTACACAAAAAGTAGGATGAAAAACAGCTATGAAAAGTAGTTCTGAGGATTTTCAAGAATAGTTAGACATTAAGAGGTTATTACCCAGTATCAGCATAATTGTCATTTATGCTGCATCAGACACAAGACGAAGTCGAGTGTCGGATACAGCACAAATGACACTCATGCTGATTCGACGCAATGAACTGGAGATATTTGTCATACTTATCAACAGCATCTGACAAATGATAGGAAAAAACTTCAATATTTAATCTTTTATTTTATTCGGCCTTGTCTATAACAAGCGAAATATTTGTGTAAACGGGCTCCATTCAGAAATCTATATAACCTGGTTAGAGCAGAAGTGAACACCACGCATTACAAATCCACATTTCAATGAACACCATCAAATATAATCGCGTGGGAAGAATTATACCCATCAAAAACTTTCGGCTGCTTTAAATCTCTCCCGATTCCGATCACGCCCGATCGTCGTACGCTGCGGACAGCGGCAGCCATTTTAGCTCACGTGTTCACACGTGGGGTAATGTCATAGCGATGTCTGTATGTCTGTCTGTCCGTGTATGTGTATGTGAGTGTGTGTGTGTGTCTGTCTGTCTGTCTGCCTGTCTGTCTGTTTACACGATAATTCAAAAACGCCTGAACAGATTCAAGTTAGATTTGGTACACAGGTACCATATGTTACATGCAAGAATTGATTAGATTTCGGTTAGTGTGGCTTGCATATTCATGAAGTTATGCGATATCATTTTTTCAGTACAATGGTTTCCCTATGGAGAGGGTAATGACAGTGTAGACATATATCAAGAAATACTGCACAAAATTTAATGAAACTTTTTACAGATGACAATCTCAGAACATTGTGATGATACTGTGAGTGTCATGTCAATTATCTGCTCATTTCCATATTTAATGGACTTTTGTTATTAGTGATATAACTCTGATATTCCTGCAACAAACGCGATGATATGTGCAACAATTATTGATCTGATGTATATCTAATTATACTTAGAAGCATTGGGCAGTTAATAAATAGCTTATTTGCATATTTATGAAGTTTTATAATTAGTTATATAACTCCGATATAACTGCACCAAATTTGATCAATTCTGCTGCAGATACTGATCTGACTGATATCTAACTGTGGTGTAGAGCACTTAGTAGTGTCAAGTTAATTAAAAGTTCATTTGCATATTTTATTGACTTTGTAATTAGGTATATAACTCTGAAATTACAGCACCCAAGTCAGTGAAATCTGTTACAGATATTGATCTGATAAATATCTAATTGTACTAAGAAGCATTTGGCAGTCTCAAGTTAAGAAATGGCTCATTTGCATATTTTATGAAGTTTTGTACTTAGTCATATAACTCACTGCCTGTTTGAAGGTGCCAAGCCATGCGAACGGTAGAATGTTTGCTTATAGCTTGACGAAAATAAATTAAATTCTAATGGATTAACCATGGGATAACATCACAAAGTTCAACACATTTTTCCCGTATTTGGCTGCCCGAAGTGTCCTTCTTCCTCAAAGCCCTTCAATTTTTTATATAGACTCAGCAACATCACATCGCAGGGGGGGAGCGGCAGCCACTTTGTATGTTTTACTTTGTGTACAATGAACTTGCAAATGTAGATCGGGAAAATGAAAACTCGTGACGTTTATCATGCATATCTCTACGTTTACGGTAAAATATCGTGGCGGACATTTAAACGTAGACAGGAATGCTTAGGATAGAAAGATCATGGCAATAGCATATGGTAACATCCATTCTCACTTATTATCTATTTACAACTCTATTTAAAAATACTTTGCCTGTGTATCTTACCATATTGCACACAGGTTTGACTTGTAAAAATTTAACAGAGAGTCAGAAAAATTCAATAACCTATAAATACAGTTTACAAAATTCATAATTAAAGTTGAAGCGTAAAGTGCCAAATCTTTAAAAAAAAAAACCACGGCAAACAGACTGGCACTAAAGTTACACATGATAAATTGTGTAAAATGATGTAAAATTATTTTGAAGTTCGATGAATAAGAAACATCCAATCATGCATGTTTATAAGGCCACAGAAAAATCCAATGTTTCAAATGTCCGGTAAAATTAGTTAAATAATTACATATTCGGCCCAAACTACAACTTGACTGTCATGGGCAATGTTTTTCAACATTTAACATGCAAAAGAATCATCCCTCCTAAAGTTATAAGACTTGCTTTTTCAAATTCTAGAAACCATTTACAGTTGTTTTGCCTCATTAAAAAATATCCGAATTAAGGTTATCTAGGATGGTTGGTCAGTGCCGCGCCCTAAAATGCCACGTACCTTTTGGAACAGTGCCCTCTTCATTTCCCTTGCTGCTAATGTCTCCTTCTCCATTGCATACATCTGCAACAAAAGGCAAACAGAAACTTTTTAAAAAGAAAATCTCAAAGGCAAAAGGTTTTTGAAACCATGCTGATTTTTGAAAATAATCATGATTATAAAGCTCCGCCAGTTAAAGAGAAAGTTAATTTGGGAAATGAGTTTGCATACCGTGCAAAATCCGAAAGAAATATAATCTGTCAAAATTTGAAAGGCGAAACAAATTGCGCTTCAACACCCTACAATCAAATTGATCATATTTCTGAAACAGTCAACGATGACTGATTGGCTTTCCCTGGGTCTATTATATGACGCACATAATTTACGGGTGCCCACTATTTGAGTAAATCGGATGGAAATCGAAGCCTTCGGTCAAACAGACTGCTTGTATAAAACGAGATGCGTAAGTTTACACTTCTCTATTTCCAAAATTAAATAAAAGCCACACGTTTTTGGTCAAAAATATTTCATGTAGACACACAATTTATACAACAAGTTCCTTGTTCTTTATCAATGCAGTGACAATTTTTACATATTTTACTCTGATTAAGTCACAAATACAGAACATTTCGTCGTAAAGCCTTTAAGGGTGGAGTCGACAGTTTAATCTATGGGGTATTTGTGGGGGCATTGGTTAGACGCACCATAAAGTGCAAGCATGCCTTCACCTACCATCTTTACATGTGAGCACCATTTTGGCAGAGTTTGCCACCAGTTAACGTTTCTCGCAAATTGATAGTCAAAACCTTTAAAAACACTTTATTCCTTTGCATATCAACCCTAGTTGTTTTCGTAATCAGAATTAAATATCTTAGACAACACGCAGGTTCTCGGAATTCTCAAATTTCCTGATATTTGAAAAATTAATTGTGTCAGTCTTTGTGCTAAGGGGTAAATACATTTGATTTCCAATTTTTAAAGAATAACATTTTGAAATCTATTTTGTTCCGCAGCTTTCAATACAAATGAAAACTATGAAATCAAAATCGTCTTTTTACGACCATACCGACTGAAAGCAGTGCACGCTATTATGAGAATTAGGAGTCGCCACCTTCCAGCCCAAGTCAAGCACCTAACAAGGTAACGCAGGCCACAATTATGTCGGTGAAAAGGTAAAGTACAGCTGAATGCTCCATTAAGTAAACTTTGATCAGCCTGACATAGCGTTGACCCTAGGTCGATAGACGTGAGTGACTCCAGCCTGAATAACATTTCTTAGACTGGACTCGTATTCTGATCCATCAATCATGTTGTAAATAAACACGATAAGGGATCCCTGCGAGAACGGTCATGTGATCTGTACCGACGCGCAAGGAGACTTTGAGATAAACGGTCAATACCATAACCCTCCATGCCATTTTCCCTCAGGTCCTCAATGCAGCCTGTGATAAAGTATCACGAGATGTCTTGTACTTTGCATTGAATTTGTGCAAAAATTTTCCCTGTTTTTTGTTAATGATGGCCCTATATTCATTAGGATCACTGTATGGTTTAGGAGACGAAATGCGTAGTCTTCTGTTGTTTAGAGACTATCAATTTCAAAGTAGATTGTCAAAGGAACAAGTAAATATGTGAACGACTTTGGAAGATGAAAAACAGGGCGACAAAACAAGATAAGATTTGAGTTGATAGAAAAAATGTTTATCAGTTAGGGACTGGTCAGTTTCTTCGGCGGGGTTGGATTGTTTTTTGCCGACGTCACAAAATTGCTGAAACCCCCCCATTCCAACTTTCGAAAACAGGGTGACCCCCTATTCCAACTTTCGAAAACAGGGTGACCCCCTGCGCGTGACAAAGGTAAAACAAAAGGTGGAATATAAATTGAATAATTCAGCGTGTTTATATATA
>LD342882.1:532606-547675 GCA_001465055.1 Ptychodera flava | reverse complement strand
GCCGGCGCCCACGATGATAAATTCATAGTGTTCTGAAAGAAAAAAAAGAGTGAAAAATAAAACCTTATAATTGTATGCTTCCTCTCTCAGCTCTTCAAATGTTAATCCACGGTCGGCCATTATTCGGATTTCCATAGTTTACACCCACTGAGGGACTGTGTTACAACCAAGGCCGATCACGAGAACTCTAATCCTCTTTTTTGTTTTGTTTGTTTATTTTCTTGGTTGTTTGTTTGTTTGTCTGTCTGTCTGTCAGTCTGTCTGTCTGTCTGTCTGTCTGTCTGTCTATATTTGTTTGTTTGTTTGTTTGTTTGATTGTGTTCAAAGAGCCTGACTTTGTTGCCTGGGATCCAACTGTTCATTTTACGTTGTGTTCTATGAACCGATAGGTGGATTAAGATTTTTTCCTTGTCGCCCACAAAGCCTAAAGTCTACGTCGAATGTGCCAACTAGTCTCTCCTGGTCATTAAATATCTAACCCTGTGTTGAATGTGTACTAGCCTCATCGAGTTTTTTTAACACGCGCTTTCTTACACAATTCGAGCACTGTTTGCCCGCTGTTTTGCCTGCCAGTGGGTCCATGTATTCTGACACATAGTATACAGCAGAACATGGAAAGTGCATTTGTTTTAATAAACCCCTGATTTGTTTGCGTTTATTAATCGCGGACAACCGTCATATGTGTAGAGAAACTGAAATCACAGTTCCCGTCGCCAATAGACCTGATCACATTCACCAGAAGCACGGGAGCGTCCAGATCACGTCGATGACACCAGACTCTGATGTATTTAACCTTGCAAAGACCTTGACAGTTGACAGCATACAAGTTCGCTTGAAAGAGTTTGTAGTACTACAAAAACCGAACTGACACAAAAGCTATGAAGAGAAGGAACGTTTATTTATTTTTAGCTGTTTTAGTCTTTGTTGATTAATAATTTGTCAAAGTGAGACATTAAAAACTAGTCTTTGGTTAAAGGAATCTAAACTGTGCCAGTACGCCAGTGTTGTTAACTTGCAAGCCCGGTGATGGCAGTCTCGGAACAGCCAGGTACGCACGCTCGCGGACAAGGGGTTGATTTTTGTCGGACATCACGGAGACATCTAGGTCCGTGAAATCCAGAAAAAGGGGTACTTTTTCAGATCACCCTCCGAGAATAGGTCTGGTTCTTCTCCAAAGACGCTTTCTCACTCGAGAGAGTAAAACGCAGCAGCGGTCCCCCAAGCCATGATCCAGAACCGTCCCGGGAGAACCGTACATCACATCGTGAAGGTGTTTGTTACTACGTGCCCACCCCTAAAATCAGTTCGATTAAAATTTAGTATGTTCTGTCTGTTTAAAAATCCCTGTGATGGTAAACATTTAGGTAAAATCTCCCAGATATCGGAAAAAAGGGGGTGTTTTTCGCAGTGATTTTCTCCCATATTTTCAAAAAAAGGGTTTATTTTTCAGAGAAAAATTCTGGGAAAAGGAGTACATTTCAAACTCTGCTAACGAGCGTGGGTACCCACCCATCCAGAGACTGTCACCGCCGGGCTTGCAAGGTACGCGCTAACACGGAGAGTGGTCTACGCTTTTGTAGAGAGTGGTTTCACTGAGACCGTATACTTATTGATAATCTATGGTGGTACGGTGTTACGCACATACCTCTACGCTGTAAATTACGAGTTCGTCAGCTTCTTGAACTGTATTGTGTTGCAGTTATCCAGGTAGTAGTCAGTGAAAATGCACAGCGTCTTCAAAAGATAAAGTGGGTGCAAGTACGCCATGAAAAGGGAAAAAGCTGTAAAAACATTCGCAAATGCTCTCCTTGTCACTGGATTCACTTTTGCATGAACTTTGAGAACGGAGGGGGAGGGATAATTTCAGAAACTTGATCAAAGAATAAAATTACTACTCTAAGTTGGGTTGAATAAAGGGTCTAAACTATTCTTATCCGACAGCATTTACTTCAACTGAAGCACGCCTTCATTTTTGCTACGGTAAAGACGTGCCACCGCAGACCGGATGAAATGTTAAGGGGTTTTCGGTTAAAGTATGGTTATTCTAACAGTATGTTGAAACTCAGACCGTGTCTGACCATTGTGTAAACATTTCCAGTTTTTTTATCCCTTCTGAATAGTTAAAAGAGGCGACACCTGACATGTGAACAATGTAACCGGGGTCATTAAAGTGTCTAGGTCCGTATGACCCGGGCCAATTATAGAAAATCAGTTTTTCTCGAGTTCAGTGTGGCACTATGTCAGTATAAAGCCGACAATGTTTGGTATGTTCGGTACTCTTGTACATCCTAAGCTACGGTTAAACCAGGGATTTTTTTATCACTTGTGTTGAAATGTTTCCGGCACTTTAACCCTTCCATTGCCTTCGCAAGCAAAACATACATGTGCGTGTCTTCAGGGTTTCTAGAACCATGGGTGCTTTGCAAGTTGCGTTGATATCTGCGCCAGTACTAGTACGACCAAGTTGTTAAACTGCCAACATGAAAGATTTTACAAGCTCGTAAAGAGTAGTTTTAATCAATTGTCTCTGGAAGTACATTGGTCAGTACCTCTGAGCCGTAAATTAAGAGTTCGCCAACCTCTTGAACTATTGTGGTACGCTTATCCAGGTAATTGAAATATGAAGATAATTGTACTAGTAGACGGAGCAGGTACGCGTAAAAATGTTCGTTTCCGTCGTGGCTGCTTGTTTTGTCATGGGGACTACTTTTGCATGTATATTGTTGACAACTTGGGATACTTTAAGAAATTCGGTCGACCAAAAAAAGAACTACTTCCACTCCTGGCCGATTTAAATAAACAGTTCCTGAACTTTTCGCCTATCCTCACTTACGGGAGCTGTGGCTCATCATGTAGCACGCCCTCACAGTGGCCATGGGGAAAGATATGCACGAGCAACCTGACCGGATGAAAAGTAACGGGGTCTTTGGTTGAAGTTTTATTTATAAATAAACCGAGTTTTGACTTCGTGTAGACATATCCAGGATTTTCATCCCGTCTGAAATATTAACAGTAGCGGTATCAGACAAGCGAGCTACTCCGTGACCAAGGTCCGTCTGTGTGTCCTAAGTTATGATTGCAACTGGCATCATTTTTGTTGAGAACTGTATCACCGCGTCAGTATTGCTACGCTAAGTATGACGCATGCGTGTGCTATAGGTGTTGAAAGTAACTTAAATTTGTTTCAAGTTCTGCTGATAACTGTGCCGGTACGCCAGTACTTATAATTTGAAGGATTCGTGGTGAGGTAATAATTAGTAGCATGTTCGTAAAGAGTGGCATTACGGTCAAAAAGACCACTTTAATGCTTTGTCATTCTAGGTACGGTGCACTTCTCTACGTTATAAATTACTTGTACGCTACCCTCTTGAATTTTTGTGTGGCATTTGTCCAGGTATTAGTAATACGAATTGCATGGCGACTCCGAAACTTAAGTTAGACACGTAGGCACGCATTTAAATACGTTCTTCTGTAGTTGCGTTTGCCTGCTTACACTGTACATTGGCATCTGTTGTTATTATTTGATTTTATTGTACTTGTGATGTTTTCGTTTTTCACACTTTATGACTTCGTTTATGCCAGCTGTGTTCAGCGCACAATAGGAACTCTTTGCATGGATAACTACTTCAATATTTTTCCCAATCAATCCGCTTTACCGTTGCAAGAACAAAAATACAGCGAGCTGCTTTTCAGATCGAGCATAAGGAGTCCCAAGATGTCTGCTATTCACGTAATGTGTTAACTCTATCGGCGACTGTTATTTTCCACACATTAAGAAGGTAAAAAAACCAGCATCCTAGCGACATTCAGGATGAGCCAAAATAATCTGCACTGCACAGAAGCGGGTTATGGGTTAAGGATGGCTTAAACTTGAATAAAATAGCGTATCTTCAAAGCGCATTCTACCCCGTGGTGAGCAACGATCTTAAGATTTTTTTCTGTGATTGTTCAATTTCTTTATACATCTTTTGTTTGACCAATCCTTGACTTTGTCCCACACTTGCATATCTATTTTTAACAATGGGCATTGTGTCTTCCGACCTTTTTTTCGGGAGGGGGGTGGGGGGGATTGGGGTTCGGTCCGTTGTGCGCAGGCTCGTCAATACTATAACAAGAAACAGACAATAAATACAACGACAAAAATACTATTCAATCGCTCGCCCTAACTTAAAAGTTGCCATTTAATGATGGATTTCCGGAGGGTGTTACGAAGTAATCTTGATTTAAAAGTGGAAAACAAATTCTGCCTTGGCATCATAGCGAAAAATAGGATAGACAATAGCATGTTAGCATGGATGAAATTTCCCAGTCTCTTGGTGCCGGCCGGTATTATAGTATAAATGTGCTAAATAACAGCCGCTCTAACGTCAGTTTCTCCCAATCGAAGTTGAAGGTTCAAATATGTAGTGAAGACGTGGGTCTGTCTGTTCAAGAACCTTAAAACACGATATGAATCACCTTGAGTGGACTGTATTGAACGTTTCGTATAAGTTTAGCGCGACGATGACAACTGATCGACTTACAATTTGTCCTATAACGGATGCAAATTTAAGCGTTCTCTCTCCAACGTTTTCGACAAAATTGGTTTTTCATGTGATCAATGGGATAAACACACAGTTGTAGCACTTTTCCAGCTTTCTATAAAAGGTCCCAGCGATAGCTTTTCCTTCACCTTGACCGCGCCGTTGTCACTTACCTTTCATCTTGGCTTGGCGCTGTCTGGTGTCCCACGGAAGACGCTGAGATGTCGTTGGCAAGGTGTGCTTGCGGGCAGAGCAATGTCCCAACTGACAAAGTAGATATCGCCTTCGCCTACTTTATCTCGTCTTTGCATATTTTGCCCTCGCATTGACACACGGGAGCCGTGCCCCTTTTTGATAGACCGGTCACAACCATAGCTTCGGAAGCAGAACGTCGGGTGATTTTTTGTGTTGTCCCACGTGACTACGAGAAAGGTGCAGCGACATCACGCGATTAGTGTATTGCATGCATCGTAGGCAAGTTTTAAAGCACGACTCCAGTTGTACATTGGAAACGGTAGCTCATCCGTCAAGAGCGATACATCAACGACCTTTAGAGAACCCGTTTTAAAGACTTTCGATTTAGATTATCGAATTTTGAATATATTCGTCAGCAACCCTCTTTAGAAATTGTCCCCACACTGTCGATAAAGCATGTACTACACTGTTTACAATCATGACTGAGTGAATGCTGACGGTATAGTATTCTTACGTACGTTAATTTCACGAAGTTCTTTTTTTTAACCAGGGTCTGAACACATTGAGCTAAGATTTGATCACACAACATCTTTTTGGTGAAGCTGTGACGGATGTTCCGCACGTGAGCATATTTAACGCAGCAAGCTGTATTTGTTGGTAATTTCTGTGTCCCTGACACACCGCACACACCCTTGGCGACCTGCCTCGACCTTTTGCCAACAAGAACGACAAGCTGTTGTGACTCAGGCGCGATAAATCCTTTTCCAATCAAAGCTAACTCGATCGGCAACATCTGGGAAGTACTTATCGACATAGCCATTAACTCGAGTGTACGGTAACGGGCAAGTTCATGAGGAATTTGGTGTTTGTAATGTGGTGCCGAGTAGAGTCTTGTCAGGCGTCAAACTTTGAGAGACTTCTGGAAATCGACAATGCGGTAAATGTGAAGTGGCCATCAAAACAAAAAAATAGAAGACGATTTTGTGTAGTGCAAAGGATAAAAATAATGGTCACAATATCATGAAATATTCTCACACAAGAAGTACACTTTCATATCTGTTTGAATTGAAAATATTTGCACCACAGATAGTGACTCAAATCCATTTTCTGTACAGGCTTTACATCATATGAATACATATGAATTCAAAACTTGGGCCTTTTTACCGTATATATTTTCTAAATCGTGTGTACAAAGGCGGCGATCGAAAATTCTCCCCAATGTCTTGTGCGGGTGTGAACGTTGTTATATTTTTAGTTTAAAGACCGTGTTATGAAATGATTTTATTGGGCTATTGGTGACACTGACCTCTCTCCGGGGTCATTACATTTTGATCTGGCGGTCTTATCATTTGGTGGCACGTGCATAGACTGGCATCAGGAGTGTGTTTGTTGTTGGCGAAGGGGCTCTCCGCCACTGTACCGCAGCGTTGCAAGTTAAAGCCAGGCAGACGTAGAGTTATTCCTTGATATGATCGCTCCTACTTTTCTATAATTTCCCATTTCCCAATCGCAACTTTGAAGATACATTGTCAATGCATTGAAAATTTTTCCTTTGTTAGCTGCACCTGATTTCAGCAGTATTTATTTTGGTTTGTTTTGCAATGTAGAATACAATTTCCATTTTACTCCCAAAATCATGGTGCAACAGAGCCTGCATCAGTTGTGCATAACGTTATTGTTATTGTTATTGTTCACAACTTGAATTAAATTTAATCACTGCACAGAATTCATTGTAAACAGTAACATCGTACCCACAATGCACTGCGTTCGGAAGATTAATACTTTGCATTTCCAAAATCGTCCGGGAGAAGAATGAGGCAATTTATCTTTCTGTGGAACAAAAATGATAAACAATATTTTGTTACACCTTCCTTGTCATGGGATTTCGGGTTTCATAGAGAATATTTAGTGTTAAATTCTTACACTAGTAATATGTAGCAGCAGTAGGTATACATTCAAAACATATGATTATCTCGAATTTCTACTGGTCAAAGAGCTCTAGCCATGAACCTTTGTTGTCATACTGTCAAAATCAGGGGAACAATGTTTTTTCTGGGCTGAGACAATATTATTTCGAATAATGCAATGAAATATGAAAATGTTTTATGGCTTGACAAATGCTGTTTGTTTGTTTGTTTGTTTTCAGACCAATACTTTGCTCCATGTCAGTGAGTGTCACAGTTCTTTGATTTTAAGAATGATAACTGCATTATTGCCGTGAAAGTGCGCACTCTCAGTGCGTGCGAAGACACCAATTTGCAAAAGTGACCTCTTAAAAAGTAAAAAAAAACTCATCGACAAGTCCCGTGTCATCGTCAGACTAATCGACGTACATTGAACTTGTTTGCCATGGTTCTGATACTCCAGAGTCGACCTTACATTAACATGATTAATCTTCATACGCACACCGACAGGTCATCCGGTATGACCTTCAATAACCACAACCACTACAACCAGTCCTTTTATCTTTACGTTTCTTGATAATGACGCATTTTAGGTACGATCACCCTGAGAATATTTTAATGCAAAACTATCATATTATTATCCTGTTAGATCGTAACATTGTTTTGCTTTGTTTTGTTTTAGGGGGGTTCAGTAAGAAATACTACAACTACTGTAACTTTCACGGAGATAAGGGGCCCATAGGTGATATTTTGACAGTATTTTCGCTATTCTTACTCTGGAAAACACAGTATAGTTTCTGCATCTCTTTAAATTATGTGGAAGCACGTGAAGAATTACACTTGTCGCGAGCACAAATTGTGTTTAATACTATTGATGATAAATGGATCCCAATCTCCAACAGAATTCAAATGCCGACAAGCTGAATTATTGCCCTTTGGACAGGATGGCGGAGTAAGAACACACATAAGAACACGCATTGTATTTTGCAAATTATGACAGCACAAGATTCTTGACAGAAAACAGAAGTTTCAACTACTGAAGCTTCAAACGGGCTCTATATGGTGTCAGTTCAACAGTTGACCACAGAATTAATCATTGATGACGTCATACGGGTTTCAGCACACATGGTTTACCTTGAACGAGATGCGGTTGCTGTCCAATTGGCCAAATACTCGGTTATATTGGCGAATATGTGAATGGGGAAGGATTTTCAAAATGGGAAGAAAGACGCTATGAGTGAAATTGGTTTAATTTGTGCTAAAAAGGTAAAAAGTTTAGATCTTTGCTGCTGTTTAAGAAATACACACACATCTGAAAATAGAAATAAGTGTGTAATCCTTGAAAAGTTGTGCTCAGCTACACAGAAAAAGTATGTCAAAATATATACATACGCATGGGTGTGTCAATACCAATGTAAACATAATCTTTCAGGCATTGTCATCAACAGCTTCATGGGTGTTCATGGTATGTCGATAAAATTGTTATCAAACATCGGCAAAATACGCCCTGGAAGTCTTTTGCATTGCTGAGGATGGCGAAGGTAATTTTTAACATTCGCTAATTATTAAAGACATAGTATGACAGTTTAATGTGGAAGTCAGAGTACACGTGCGTGTCCTTTGTCATGATGTTTGTGACACGTTTAGTTATGTCAAGTGACACTCATCTTGTAGCTGAGTCACGATGAGCCGACCGACTGTCTGTGTGAATATTGCACACAAAGGGTGATCGCGCATCGGGACTGATATTCGAGCTGTTGAACTTTTACAAAAATTTTTGTACTGCCGCCTTTTTTTCTGGGGGGTCGTTTAAAAGCTCTTGAAGGAAATATAGTTTACGTCGGCTTATCTTTGGGAAAATCGAAAACCCACTTTTTTCCCCAAAGTTAACACAGAGATGGTAGCCATTTTGGATGTCCAAGTGTCGGGTAGTAGATGTAATTTCTTTGCAAGCTATAGAACTTTAAAATATGACAGCTGTGCATATTAAAGTCCCGTCAGCCATTTTCATGTGTTCGGAAGATTTTTGCTGCGGGCGGGAAATATATTTTCTCGTTCGATTCAAAACCATGCCACATACATGACACTGCATGTCAGGGTCAAAACACTACGTGAAATATTATGATTAAAACTTCTTCGAATTAAGGTTAATTCGCATGTCCTTCAGGCTGCAAAAAAGACAACAAGAAATGAAATCCTAAATACATTTTTAATGTCGTTTCTTCTCTCCAAAGTAGTGATCGGTGTCTCCGATCCAGTTTAAGGGTCGTTATCTCCAGGACAGGTGACAGATTTCTAAGAATAGTTTCCACGTTAATGACGTAAATATGCCATTTAAACAATGTATGTAGGCCTTTTCCCCCGGAACTTGCGACATACTTTGTTTATATAACTTTATATAGTCTGAGATAAGGACTGTCAAATAAGATTTGCAAGCTGCAGCAGTATCTCTTTTGTCGCATTTCCATTGTTTGTGATAATACAATAACAAATTAATCCAATTGCAAAGTTTCGTTCTTTTTGCAATCTTCAGGAGATCTTGCAGAATGCAATACATATATATCATTTACTTGAGGACATCTGTATAGTGTGTGAGAGAGAGAGAGAGAGAGAGAGAGAGAGAGAGAGAGAGAGAGAGAGAGAGAGAGATTGACACAGTTTCCGCGAGAATTTTGAGAAGTTATGAATTTCACCGTGCTAGCCATGGAGGCTAGAATAAATGCCAATTATTGATTAGTATCGTCTAACCACAGTCCCGCGGCCCTTTGGTCTAACAGTGCATAACGTACGCTCTCTGACATACAGTTTACAAACAACTGTATAAGAATATTTTTTGTTATTTGCAATGCAATATATTTTGCAATGTGTTTGTGCAAACAGTGACTCAGCAGGTCAAATGAATTCAATCTTCGTCAGAATAAAGCTTGTCATGAGAAGTATGACAAGCTGGTATACTCCTCCGTTAGTTTATCGGCCGAGGTGTATTTTCAATAATCAGTGGATTTAATTATGCAAGCATACATACATACATACATACATACATACATACATACATACATACATACATACATACATACATACATACATACATACATACATACATACATACATACATACATACTTTGACATTCATGCATGCATAGAGACAGACAGAGACAGATCACCCCTCTACGTGCACAGCAAAACAATTTGTCAAGTTTGTCAAATATTGAAATCTATCATGCTATAGGGAAAAATCCTGCGCTAGCTTTTTGTAGCAGGCCGTAAATCTTAACACTGCAAAATGGATCAAATAGTCTTAAAAACGTTTAAAAACATGTCAATAAGAAGGCTCGGCATAAACATTTTGTAGCATTTTTTTCATTTCATTGTGACCTGATTTCTAGCCATACTATCCATTTGACCTATTTTTGGGTCAGGTAATCCTATTTGGCTATTTTTTTTCAACAATAATACCGTTGTTGAGATGCCTTGCATGTTTGGTGGTAGCAGACTTTGGCAAGATCTTTAATATTCTCTTGACAGAGGTCGTAAGACATAATGCGTAATGATTTTTCGTCATCGGCAGATCTGGTGGTTTTATCAGTGGTGCCCCGCCGCGGAAAGAAATACAAGCTGAGAAGTGTCGAGGCAGCCACTGTATTAAAAAATAGACCACTAAAATAGCTCGCGCCTCGAAAATGAAAGCTTTCCTCAAGCAAACTTTCAACCATTCACTTTCAAAATCCCAGAATAAAAATCGGCGGCCACTGTGCAAATTTTGGTACTAGAGAAACAAATTACCCGTTATTTACTCGAATTTTGAAATTCAAAATGGCCGCCATTCGTCTGTCATCTCTATGGGAGAAAATAAAATTCACGATTTTCACATAACTAAGCCAGTGAAAACTTTATTTACTCCATAAGCTTCAAAATGAGCTATCACAAAAGCTTGACAAAAAGAAGATTGTAATATTTTTAGAGTCCGAATATCCGTCCCCGAGGTGCATTGTACCTCTAATACTATAGTGATTAGAAGAAGTTTCCCAAATATTTTTCTTTACCGCCTTATTGTCGTAGCGTGTAGAGGGTGCAGTTTTTTTATAGATTAGGTTTACATTTTCATTTGGAGAGCGCATCGTCGTAGACCTTAGTAGTCAGCTTGCAGCAAAAGCTCGAGGCTAGATTTTTGCGAAGCATACACGCCACGAAACTAAAGGACACATTTTTCAAGCATTCCTTGAGAACAGCTTTCAATCATACTTTTACCAAATAAAGAATACGGTCAAAAGAGGGGGTCGCAATTATTTTGAGGTTTGGTACTAGAGAAACACGTGAGTTAACATTTACTGATATTTCAAATTCAAAATGACCACCACCGCCCTTGTGTCAACTCTTTCGGGGAAAATTAAGTTTTCAATTTTCACAAAAACTATAACTCGATGAAAACTTTACTCACTCCAAGAGCTTCAAATTGATCCCTCAAAAGCGGCAGAAAAGTATTGTAAAAGATTTAGAGTCCGAATATTTGTTCCCGAAGCATATTCCGCCTTAAAGCTGTGACTCGAGAAAATGAACTGTGCACTGTTCACTCGGTTAGTCGTCACCACCAACAACAATATACGGTACCTGGGGCTCACTGATCAGAAGATGCTTAATAAATCGACGTGTTAAATTTTATTGTTCCCGTACTCTGAACGCCGCGGACGAGCCAAAACACGACGTTCAATCGCCTTCACGTGGACGCGATAACCTCATACCACGCTATACAGACCGAAAAGCCCTACCGACCACAAATCAACAATTCAGAAAAACCGCCTTTGCAAGGGTGACGTGAGTAAACAAGGAAACAAGGGTTTCGGGACGCGATAACCTCATACCACGCTATACAGACCGAAAAGCCCTACCGACCACAAATCAACAATTCAGAAAAACCGCCTTTGCAAGGGTGACGTGAGTAAACAAGGAAACAAGGGTTTCGGGCCAAGTTTTGTGACCTCGTGCTCGAGTCGATATTTAGACAGGAAACTGGCACGTGGGCGTATCAAGCGCTCACAACTCGCCCCTAAAAGTGTGTCGAAGTGTAATATGGTCGCTCACAGCACACCGCACAGAAGCTGTGAAGCCTGCCCTATCATCCTCCATCTTCATGTCGAAGCAGTGGCCTCTGGGTAATTACAGCCATAGTTCAGGAGCTCGGTTTTTACGGCATCATAGGTCGACCAAAGTGAAATTGTGAATAGATCCTGTATCGCACCTTTCAAAGTTGGACGTTAAACACAAGTATTTTTTACCAATACATGTACCGGTCTTCGTATAGGTTCATCGACCTATTGTTCTGTACTCAGAGTTTACAAAATCCGGGGAGTCGAACTTTTGTATGTTAATAGACAGCTCTTCTTTTTGGACTGTTTCCATCTACTATCTTTATCTTCTAATCCCTCCCATCATTAATACTTAAAGAGCATTGGCATCATCATCATCATCAAGAAATGCTAGAAACAAGTTTTTATGTGGTAAATATTTCAAAGTAGCAGCCCATTATAATTATGTGAACAATTTGCATGTGTCGAAGATAACTGCTCGCTGCGTGATTTCAGAGGAGCGATGATTAAGATAATGTTCCTGGCTCTTGCAGAGGATGGTCTTAATACAAGCGGGCCGCCAGGTCTTGTACTGTGTCAGGCAATAGACCGGGTCTATTGTTAGGCGCTTTGACGCTCTTCAAAACACATGGATACTGGCCACTTTCATACACCCTATATTTTGATGTTCGTTGGTGAAACAGAATGATTCATGGTGTATGCGGTTGCCCTTCTTTCAGTAAACACTTGTCATAGAAACTAGCACACACCCTTCGAAAAAATTCTATTTCTGCCCACTGTTCATGCCACATCTGGCAGAGAGATAGTTATGGAGGCAAATCGTTCTTACAGTATTTTCGCAATATCGTGCATACGTCTACCTGCGGTAGAATTCATTCAAAATGAAATATAAGACGCTTTGAAGTCTATGTCCTTGTTATGTAGCTAATGCTACGAGAAGATCCACCGTACCAGGCAAAGCCAAGCTGAGTTTTCAAAAGACGACCAGAAATCAATAGATGTTAACCCAGATAAAAAGTCCTATTTTCCTGTAGACTTAATGTCGCCGTCAATCAGGTGTGTGTGTCTTGTCTAGATGGCAGAGGAATGCGTAATTGCGACCACAGTGATCTAACTGCTGACGTGCAGCATTGAATAAGCTCTTTCTCTGATCGGTCAATTGTCACTATTCACAGCGACTTAGGGAGTCTTAATTATATTGGTAAGATTCAGCTACCCAATTGGATAACAGCTTATTCAGTGCTGCACATTAGCCCTGATCTAAACGATATAGAGCATTTGTTTTTTCCAGTTCCAATGACCGCTAGGCGTATGAACCTTTTTTGTGAGATATTGAGAAAGTCTTCGAAGAATGACTTGATCACGTGCACCTCCGTAACAAGATCCAAATTCAGGAATTGAAATATTTAAAGATA
Organism: Ptychodera flava; assembly: GCA_001465055.1. Lineage (NCBI taxonomy): Eukaryota > Metazoa > Hemichordata > Enteropneusta > Ptychoderidae > Ptychodera > Ptychodera flava. The sequence goes on along the minus strand of LD342882.1, from coordinate 534,554 downwards.
TCAAAATCATGCATTATCTATCAGATTTAATGGTTAATTCATAAAATTCAATGAAGCACTTCAAATGTTGTGTAAAATGCGGTGTTAATGATAGATGTCTGACAGTCCATCACCTTTGATGTATCGACCGTCACGGTACATTGGTTTTAGGGAGCATTCAATTATTATGGTGGGGGAATCCAGGGGAGTCAACTTATATTGGAAAACTGCAAAGGGGTTTTGTGTTTTCACACATATCACAGAGGAGGTCTCTTGATCTTCCAAAATTTCCAACCTGTCAGAAGTTCATGTATCAGTGAACAAAAAATATTCTTGGGAAACAGAAGTGATTATACGAGTGTTTTCACTTTCTGAAGTCAGTACTCTATGCTCTGAATAAAAGTGTTTGTATTTTCTGTCTTTATTTATTGTCTTGGCGATCTATAAAGGCTAATCTTTCGATGTCTTTTACATGTACAGTGGGACCGGAATGGCATGCAGGCTCCCTGCATGCTCGACTAATAGTTAGACAAACCATATAGGTGCAAGCTGGTGGTGCTTATTGTAACATATGGGTAATGAAAGCGCTATAGTAACTGTAACTTTCGACGATGTTTTTTTACAGGTGCATGTGTCAGCAACGTTTTCTAGCTGTACCTCCCACGGCGTGTCACGTTAGGCCTAAGGTAGATCGCGCCTCTGAGACAGATATTGGGACGCTCAAACTTTACAATTCTTTTTCTGATATACCACTTGTTGGGGTTCATTTTAAAGCTCTTGGTGTAAGAAAACCTTTCACCGGCTTAGTTTTTCGAAAATCGAAAATTTTATTTTTTCTCCATAGAGTTAACACAGGGATGGCAGCCATTCTGAATTTTAAATATCGGTACCATATTTTACCGGCGACTCGGTATTTTTATTCTTGATTTAGTAAGAGAATGGCCGAAAGTTTCATTAAGGAAAGTTTGAGCAAAAGTTTGTCTTTCATTTTCGATGTGCATATTAGCTTAAATACATGCTATCTAAGCTTGTTCTGTATTTTAAGTGTTTATGGTCAAATTCGGGTATGGACTTTTATTTCAGTCTTTAACAATGATAATGCATACTATACGCACCGCTCAGTCGCATTAACGGACGAAATACTGGATATTTCAAAATGTTATCGGAAGTAGACCAAGAAACTGTAGTTAATGCACAGAAAAAATACAGACAAAATAGTCAAAACTTACAGTAATTGTATGTAGAACACAAGCAACATAAATATCAAAATATCAGAGTATTAAATTTTCCTCCGAGGGCGTGCGACGGGGGCCATTGTTTTGGTGGACGGGGTTCTATAATTTTAACAGAGGCCTTTGTCGTCAGTCGATGACGGATTAAATTTTAAGCAAGAAGCTTGTAAGAGTGTCTTTTTGCATGTTTTATTCGACCTCCCGACACGTGCCATGGATGTGCCGGCTGGTCTCTCGGCTAAATTCCTTACCACGTTCTCCCAGGGAGAGGGGTTTCTCCGTTACACAGTCAGCGTTGCGATCTAGTGTAGAACAAGGCTATAAGGTATACATGAGGGACTGGACATAAATTACGGGGGGAGGGGTGGGCCGGTGTTTTTCGAAAAACCGCTGCGTAAAAAATAGTGACCCTTCAAAAGTTCATGCACAAAAATTAGTGACCCTCCCCCTTATCCGTGCATGAAAATAAGTGACCCTCCCCTGTTACTCAATACCCCCCAAAAAACCCGCAATGTGTTAAAGATCCCCTTCTGACTTGCTATACTTTTTAAGTCGCCCTCCCGAAAGGAAGGCAAAATGTGGCCGATATAACGCGTTGTCCAAGAAATATCAAATCATATGTGTGTGATATTTCATGTAAATGTACTTTGCTTGAAGTGGCAGGTAAAAAGTGCATGCCTGTACAAAAAATGTAATTTTTAGATTTTATCGATAATGTTGATTCACTATACATGTAG
>LD342882.1:515809-529645 GCA_001465055.1 Ptychodera flava | reverse complement strand
CGTGGAATTAATAAAATTCACCGTGTCAATTTTTTGTAAAAATCGAAAATTCAATTTCCCCATACAGTTAACACAGGAATGGCGGCCATTTTGTATTAATCACCTTGGTGTGTAACAGATTAGTTTCCCCTATTACCAAAATTTGCAAGGCGACCCCAGATTTCTAGTTTTGATTTTGAACTGAGAATGGTGTATTATTTGTTTGACACAAATCTGTACAAAATTTATTAACTTCATTTTCGAGGCGAGTACTGATTTGACATAAACTTCAGAATTCAAGTGTTATGTTGTTCTCAAGGGGATGGTACGGTACACCTATACAAGCAATATGTTAATATTCTTTTTGTGTGTGTGTTAAACATTTTATTGGGTTACTTGAGGTTTACGAAAAGGTTGTTTTCCAATTGTTACAGGAATGTATTTTACATGTCACATGGTTCCATCTCCAAGAATAATTTGTCTAACAGTTGGGTGATTCTGAAATCCAATTCTATTTCCCCATACCTTATAAATTCCCTCCCCAAATTCCACTACAAATAATGTTAATATTCTTAAAGAACATATCAATCGTAAATTAATTAACTGGGTGACCTTGTGAATAATGTAAATACTTCACTAATGTCATATATGGATCATTGATAATTCAAAGATGCACACGGCAAGTGAAACATTACGCATGGTTTTAGATCCCCTCCCGTTTCCTGTGCCAACGTTAAGAATTTCACGATCCGACTTGGCGACCCCTGCATCACTGAACGCATTGAGTTGCTTTTAGTCCCCTTGGCAAATTGGCATATTATGGGGACCTAGAAGTGTGGGTGATGCAAAGCGAGGCTTACTGCACAATCAGAATTCAGTGTGAAACATGTGGAAATAACATTTTTATCGATGTTTGATGGTGCTGGATCATCATCAACCGGTACTTTGCTCTGATTTTAACGTACCTCCTGCAGTTCAAGTGTCATCAAAAGGCGATCCTTGCCCAATGCTGATAAAAAGGCTTAATGAGGGAATCGAAACCCCGAGTACCCCGGGAGACTGGACCTACACCGCTCAGCCCATCAGATGACTTTGTAGGTCGGTGAGTGCAATAGAACGATTGCAAAAATCTGCCTAATATCATTCTTAACCTTCGTTTGTTGAAATATAGATTATATAGAGGATCGATCTTCTCCCTGTGTGTTTTCCATGCTGCAATTCATCTGATGCCGTCGTCAACATAATAGTAATCGACAAAAGGGGAATTCTGTAAAATATAGGCCGACCAGCGGGAGATAAAACACTTGTTAAAAGGCAGAGCATAAAAACTGCAACAAGTTAAAACAAATACAGTACAATTCTGACCGACCAGCGGGAAATAAAACACTTGCAAATCGCAGAGAATAGAAACACACAGACGTTTCGGGTGCAACCCTTCGTCAGTACTGTATTCATTTTCATTGCTGCAGTTTTATCCCTCTTTTGGGGTCGTTTATAAAGATGGAATTCATCTGCTAGCACCAGGAAATAATGGTTTACCAAGAAGCAATTCAGCAACTGAACAAGGCGCAAAGCCTAAACGAATTCATCTACTTTTAATTCGAGTGAGAGTGAATCTGTTCGGGTGCGCTTGACTGACGTAAAGAATTGGTAAAGCTTTTGAATTATATCAAAATGGAAAAAAGGTCGGCGTCGGGTGAGACTGCATTGAAGGTCATGGACAGAAAACGGGGTGACAGGCACTTTAGAAGAGGCGCCTACAAAGATAAGTTGGCCAAAAAGCAAAGACCAGTGGTCTGACATCGACCGCGGTTCACATTGTTCACTAAAGTCATTAGGGAAAGTTCGGCAACCCTAACCGATTTGGGGTTATAGGTGCAGAACACAGCAAGAGGTCCCAGAAGGGACACTGATTTAGTCTATTACTCTTGCATGGTTCATGTCTACTTAATCCTCCTGAAAACAATTCACTTAAGTGTTGCCGGACGATCACGTAAGAGGCAAACCATCTTAGCCAAGTTACAGAAGTTAGATAAACAGAATTCAAATTTATGTAGGGTGTAAATCTTAAAGGTTGTTTTTGTAAAGGATGTATATCATCTACATTGCAGCCAGAGAGTACGGTCGACAAGCTACCTTAGCTAGACGAGGACACGATCACACAATGTGCCTCGAGCAAGGACACTTGAAATAGGAGATGTGACCAACCACACTTGGGTGAAAGGGTAGAAAATATAGACCACAGTGACCGTTCCATTTCAGACGGCGACTGAATTGAAATACATCCAAAAACTTTTTAAAATTATCCTACCGCTTGTATGAGTAAGAAAGAGAAACAAATGTGTCAATTGTTACGAGGAGAAAATTGAGTGTCGCCATCCCTCCTTTCGCCTCCAAGGAAGTTGTAATGTTCAGAATCTCCTGCTTTTTTGTTTCGCTTTGTTTTGTTGTTGATTTTTAGCCTTAGCTTCATGCTCTTCAGTGTAAGATAAACTACATGTAAGAGAGTGGTAACACGATGAAAGTAATATTATAATAGGGAGATAATATAGCACAAGGTACCAAAGCGATGCGCTGTTCATGAGATGCTTGGGTAGAATGAAAGTGTGGAACAACTAACAGCACAATAACGGGAGTGAAAACACGGTGGAACATGGAAAAGGACAAAAGAACGGGGTTGAAGAGCGCCCTCAAGCGGTATTGAGTCAGCACAGATACTATCGCATGCTCATCTTTGTTTATGATCACTGATACACAACGAGCAAAGTTTCAAAATGCTAGTGGAGCCACTGACTGGGTATTTTGTTTTCTATTCGTGTCTACCATATATACGGAGTCATTTTTATGAAGAATAGCACCGGGAAAATCAGAGGGGCACTACGATAAAGTTACTTTAACCCTTGCTGGGGTTTTTTCAATTACTGATTTTCTGTTCATGAAGTACGATTTATTGTTCAGTTGGACTATTCATAAAATCGTGAAGAAATACACGATGTTCATTTTCTTCAACATAGCCAAGTACGCGTGTAATAATGTAATATCATTGATTTTTAAATCCCAGTCATATTTATTTGCCAAAAAATATTGCACGCCGTATGTGCGATCCGATATTGTTTAGCAATTTCCACGACATTGCATGTCAACATAATTTAGCTGGGGAGACAATTTGAAACGTAAACTTATTTAAAACAAACAGAGTAAGGCACTTAAAACGATAAAGTTATTTGGTTTTTTCCTCTTTAGCGCAAAATGAGTGGTTCGGCCAATCACGGTTACGAAATCGTTCTGTAGGAGGGATGGAAATAGCATCTAAAAACAGGCAAGCCGTTTATACGATTTCTTGACGTGTGTGTAATGTAAGTCTCAGACGAACGATCGCAATAAGTAAGATTGGTTGTTTAAGTAAAAGAAGAGCGCTCTTTCTTTCATGGTGAACGCAACGGCTTGCATAAAGGATACCAAGGTTTTATGATGTAATGCCCGGCGGCACGCATGCCTACAGAATTACCGGAACCTAGTGATTTCCATACACAAGCAACCTGTTTACGATATTCAAGTATTTTACGAGCATGAAATGATAGTTGACCAAGAGGTCTTTATGTAACTGGGTCTCTTTGATACAGTTAAAGCTGAAAAGGTCGGGGACTGATCGACCTTTTCAAGTGTTTAGTTTTTTTCTTTCGGTTGCCAGTGTGAATTGTTCTTTATCGTACTCAAACGCAAAATAGCAAACACTGGCAAGTTTCGCTGCATTAGGGCGAACAATTAGTCAATTAATTCGCTTGGGCTCTTTCCGAAACCCATTGTCGACTGTCGCAAGACCATCGGAGTGAACAAACATATGCCTTTTGCTCTTCACTCACTCAAGTTTCCAATCCGCATATTATTCTTCTGATATACGTTTATCTTGCCGAGAAACATTATTTGGGAGTAATCTTGAATAACGTAGGTAATGACCATAATGACGTCAAACGACAAACGAGAACATTGTATACTCACAGGCGCATGCACCCATCCGTTCCACTGGGGTAAAGTTCACACTTTTTTCACAGCTACTGTTCTTCAGTATATTGCTCTCACTTGTGGAGTGTTTTTACCAAGAAATGTATGAACGATATCCGTGTAAGCTTATAGCAACTGCTTCAGAATTCTGTTTAATGTCAAAGACCGACTCAGCACTACTGAGACCTCCTTGCCGAATGGCATCTCTACATTTGGGAGTAAGTAACGGACTTTTCAGGCAAGTTTTTATATCAGCATGCATGAGAGGGTAAACACCTTGATTAGTACAGCTTTGTCTGACCAGATTAAAACAAAAAGTACTTCGTGGAAGAGATTCATTTCCTCTGTATTTTAATAACTACGGCTTGATGACTACCATGTTTAATTCAATTGTAATATGCATTTTCATTTTTAAGTTCAGATATTTTTGCCTTTCCTGCCGAATTATACCTTTCTTCCATCATGAGCTGGCTCTCGAAATAAAGGCATTATTAATATTGTGAAACCTTAGTGTGCACTGCAATGGAGAATATGCGAGCACATCCCTAAACAGCGAGGCCCTGGCCAAGCCGTAGTGTTAAGGAGCGAGAAGCAGTGTAAGTAAGGAGCTTCTCTCTCCTTACCACCACGGCTCGGCTGAGGCCTCGCCTCGCATGCATGGCCGTGGGAGGCGCTCTAACTGCACGCGCCTGTGCATGTAATTGACAACAAGGCGCCTCCGTGACAAAATTGATCAACTGTCCCAGTTCGCACAAGACCACTAATTTACTTGCAGGTTTGTTACCTACGAAGATAGTTCGGAAGAATAATAGTGCAGACCTTGAAGTTTTGATACCTGTGCATGGATGCTTGTTTGGTTTGAATTTTAATTTGAAGTATTTTTGTAAAGACATTTTTCTGCTTGTGAACCAAAATGCAGGCTGTTGTGAATAATGGCTGAAGTATTCTGTGGTAATATGGGGAGTTTTAAAGGGGAAGTTCACCAAGGATGAATTTTACATATGTGGTAGCTCTGTGGTCATTTACCCATAGAAATCATAACAATCAGCCTGAATTTTGTCAAAAACACCACTAAGGGCGTATTTTCATCGCTATCTCAAAATTTCCGTGGACTTGCCCGGGGGACTTGCCCACACGAAAAATTAACCAGTAGACCTAACACGTGTTAAGAGGATTCGTGCCGCTGAATGTTTTAAAATAGGAAAACTGAGCTCAACGCTACTGTGGTGCCTATGGGAAATTAATTACTGGTCTTGTGCCAGTTATGGCATGACGCTGGAGTGTAAACCATAGGCAGTTTGGAAACTCTTCGTTCTGTAGTGCTGCAGGGTTTGTTTGGCAACGTATCACTTGAAATCACATTTTGCGGTCTTTTATGCATGTGTAATTCGGTAATTCTCTCCTCACAAGACGCCCAATACATTCATTGGGATTAGTTTTTCATGAAAAGTGTTATAGCTACAGGCCCACGACGATCGTGTCACAAAATTTCACCCTTCATGGCACTGTATATAGTGGCCTGCAATCTGCAACCAGACAGCAGCGCGCAATCAAAATTTGACAAGTGAAAGGTGTGAGACAGGGCGCTGGTGTGCCCTCAAAACTCATCATGTTTATCTTTATGATCAAAGCACAGAGACAATCACGTTGGACCGCCCTCTGTCTATGAATAAAGTTCAATATCAACATTTTTCCTCTAGTACGCCTGCTAAAATTTTGCTAATCCCCCCGAAGTAATATATTTTCTTGGGTTAAATTTGCTTTGGTTCGCGTCTAAAGTCGCTGCATGATGCCCTAAATAAAAAAAACACGAAATGGCGCGAGAAGTGAAGCCAGCCTCCCCAGACCGATTAGAATGATTAACATAACAATTATTTGCATTGTTATGCAAATTGTATTAGCAATCCCTCGAGAAAACACTACCCCCCCCCCTTCACTAAATGTGAAATAGAAGACTATTTATTGTACTCTACTACTACCTCCGTCATTCTGGTCGTACAAAATGACTCCCTGCTACAGCTACAATTATCACTCTTTGACTGTTTGATCGTACCTATTATGACATACGGCGCAGCGTGTGATGGATACGTGTTGATGGACAGTTAGGTAGATATGGGTTGTAAAGCACACGTTCAAATACTGGCATAGATTGGTTTTATCAGATGACATCTTACTAAGATCTGCTTCCTCTAGGTTGAATTCAGATCGATCTAATTATACGCAACTTAACTCGTACAGTGACAGCGATATATGGACTTCTATTTGTAATATCGATTCCACAGTTAATTATGTAAATGGTATTTTATGTGAAATTTATGAACAAACATGGCTGAGAAATATACATAATGATACAAGGACGTGTGGAATACAGAAGAAGAAGCTCCGAACTGATAGACTACTGAGACAAATTTTGAATTTGAAAGCTACTTGTTCGACATAAGATCTTTTACCTATAGATAGGAAGTGGCTAACAAAACTAAGAATTTCGGTTCAACACCTTCAAATAGAATTTGTTAGAAGGTCAATTCCAAAAGTTTCTGCGAATGAAAGATTCTACAAACATTGTAAGTCTTTAGTTGAGAATAATTGTCACGTCTTGTAGAATGTCCAAAACACAGCACTTATCGACTAGACATTTTATTATATTTCCATCCACAAGTTTGTATAATCCTGGCTTTCTTGATTTGAATGACAGAGAAAAGTTCATGTATATCTTTACAAACAAAGATAAACTACCCCTTGTGAAATTTGTTTCTTGTACTTTAGTTCCTCCCCTAGCAGCAGCTTCCCCCAGTGTTTGTTGAAGTTTGCATCTTTGAGTTTAGTAATTTTTGCCTCACCGCATTCCCCGAGTGTGTTGTTGAGCAATAAAGTAAAGTTCAAGAAATGAAATTTTAATTAAGGTACGGTATGCGCCTCGAGAGTGAAAGACTTAAACTTTTGCTCAAACTTTCCTGAATTGATGAAACTTTCAACCATTCTCTCGCCGAGTCAACAATAAAAATCGGGGTTCACCGTGCAAAGTTTGGAACTAGCGAATCAAATTACCCATGCAACATTTTGCGGTATTTCAAATTCAAAATGTCGGCCATTCCTGTGTTAACTCGATTGGGTAAAAATTAAATTTTGGATTTTCGGAAAACTATGCCGGTAAACGATTTTCTTTCTCGGAAAGCTTCAAAATGAGATCCCACAAGTGGTAGATCAGAAAAGAATTGCAGAAATTTAAGAGTCCGACTATCTGTCCCCGAGGCGCTCTGCCTTAACATACGGGTTTTTGTAATAATAGTAAAAGGTTGGTTAGGGTGGACCTTGTTCCCTTCAGTGAGAAAAACAGTTGCGCTTTTATAATTTAAACTGTCCAAAAATAATTGAAGAATATAGTCTGTTCACTTAAAGATTGACAATCTTGAAGAAATATATTAGGTAACGCTATTGTAATGGTATAACGATGTAGGCCTACACGCAGAGAGGGATGGCCGAAATGAAGCCAGGACTTTTTAACCAATACATGGCAGTTTAAATTGTGAATTTTTTTTAACTGAATAGATAGTTCACAGCGTGGTATGAAATACATACATTAAAATTGTGACCCTCAAAGAGAGCACCGAAAAGTGAAATCGAATGATTTAATTCTCACCCGTCCGGTCCGCTCGGTCTTGTCACAGTCGCTTATGGTTCGATGCACGGCGAAGGCTGCTTTATCCATTACAATTGTATATCTTTCCGATTATGCATACAACGGCCTTCGCCGTGTATCGAATCACAGGCGACTGTGGGCTTGGCTAGGTCGTCGGTGTCGTGTAGGGCGGATTTCTGCCCGTATAAAGAGCCTTGACCAGCTATGTTGTTTAATTCATAGCTGGCATGAGGCATTATGTGCCATTGTTGGCCGGTTTGTACGTTTTTTCTCTGTTACATCTATAACATGCGGACCCCCATTTTCCAAAAATAGGATAACTCCACCTATCCGCCGGACCCCCCCCCCCGACCCCAGCCAGAGAAACTGACCATTTCCTTACTTTGTACGTTACAACCACGAAAACCTGACACCAGTCAAAAGTTTGAAGTTCAGTTGTTTTGATCCCGACGTAGCTTATGAATGTGACAAATTTTGACTCTCGGCCATATTTTTACCTTGTATCACAGTCACTCGGGAGACATTCTGCGTGTGGGTGTAGTTTCAACGATCGTTTATCCACAGGTTATTACTCTGCCGCAAAAGTTTGAGATATTGATATAGGCCTACTACTAATAGTACATGTTTTCTTTTTGCTTTTTGCAAATGCTTATGTGAATGCAACCTTGAAGTCTAAGATTTTTCCGGCATTTTTGCCCGACAGAATTACAAAGATCCAGGACTTGGCAGGTGCCGCTAACGAAGCTGTTCGTGCAAAAAGGTGTTCGTGCTCAGTTTTTCTGTGGGTGGGCAAATTTAAAACTAATCAGCAGGGTGGGGAGAAGAAGTCAATATTTACAGCGGGCGGGGAAGAAATTTCAGTTTTTACAGTGGGCGAGGAGAAAATTTCTGGCAGTGGGTACCACGGTCACCTGTGGTCTATTCCGCTCTGCGTCTATATCACAGTCCCTCTTGAGCTGTTCAGCTCTGGGACTATTCGCCCCGTAGACGTGTGTACATAAGCGAGAAACAACCCTTCTCGCTTATGTACCCACGTCTATGGGGCGAATAGTCCCCGAGCTGAATAGCTCACGAGGGACTGTGGTCTATATATGCGCCCCATAGACGTGTGTACATATGGCTGAGAAGAAGACACATGTAGGCACACGTCTACTAGTATGGAGCACATATATAGACGCAGAGCGGAATAGACCACAGGTGACTGTGGTGGGTACCAAAAAGTAGGCTTCAGTCCGAAATTAACATTGGCTATCTATCTATTGTCCTTTTCGAAAAAAAAGTATGTTATCCAGTAAATAAAACAGGCAGGAGTTTCAGTGGTGAGGAGAGGGCAGTGGGGAGCTTGAACTGTTGTGGGGAGTGCACGAGTGGGGAGCGGGCAGACCATAAATAGCCTACTGGAGGGCAGTGGGCACCAAATTTCAGTAGGAAGGCATATTTTCTTCTGCACATGCCAGAAGAGGGAGGGCAATTAGCCTACGAACAGCTTTACTTTCCGCTCCAAATTTTAGGCCAAGGTCAAAAATATGTGCAATCAGTATATCAGCCTTTTAAACATGTTTTGTGATGATTTTGTAAAATTGACGAAATTTACCAGTTGGCGGCACCTGACTTGGCGCAAACTATTGACACTACATCACCGTGCGCATAGACGCCACACCTGAATAAAAATCGAGTCACTCTTAGCTATCCCCACCAACCCACATATTACCATGATTTATTCATTTATTTACGGTCACGTGCGTGGGGGAAAAGTCATTGTCAAAGAATTATTTCTAAGTGCAGCACGACATAAAGATAAACAACTATGCGAATATATTTGTGTAGGAATTTTTGAGCACAGCAGCCAGTGCAGTGCTTTATGTAAGGACCCGGTATAGTATTTAGCGTTGATTAAGCGATTTCTCCCACAATGCACTCCTATACGATGACGTACATTGATTAGGCGGGAAGAACCAATATGGCGACAGCTCTATACTTGGAACAGTATTTGGACAGTAAGTGTGTTAAATTTTTCGAAAGTCTGCGATATTTTCTTAGCTCTTTGGTGTCAGCTACATTAGTTATCTGTTTCCATCGAATCCGCTTTCTCATTTTGACGTATTTTATCTCTTTCCGGGTATTATCGATGGCGATTTCGTATGCGCAGACGCTGTAATGTATTCAGCGTATACATTGTAAATAGCGATAAACTGATCGCGTCAAGCTTCGCTGGCACTGCATAGTGCAGCGATAAGGTTTTGATGTTGTCGCCGTGCCGCGTACATATGTACACGTCGCACCATGTGCTTCCCAATTGAAGTATTTAGTTTGTTCAAATATGCACAAAATTACAAACTCTTAGGTAAATGTTGTTGTAAATTTCTGACATATGCCTCAGCATGTAGTAAACTTCGGATATGTACATTCACACAAAATTTGAGCGCGCCGCGCCACTGCACTTCACACGTTTGGCGGGTAAGTGGCATCTCATGCCAGCACCAGACATTTTATCCTGTCGTTCCCTTGTCACATGAAAGAAGAAAAATGCTATGGATTTCATTTCTTTCGCTATTAATGTATGACGTCAGACGCAGTTTGCCGAATAGAAGTTTTCGAAAACGCAGGCGAACTTTCACAACAGGAAATGACAGACCCTTTGACCTGTACTATGACAATTGCAGGTCAGAGGTTACACATTGTATCGTACTATTATGTGTACACAGTGCAGGGCTTCACTAGTGCACAACACAGATCACGCATAAAAAAATGCGCTGCTAACAGCTACATACATGTATTCCCCGTCGAAAATACCAAGATGGCTTTTAACAATGAACATAATATTTGGGTTCAATACATGCCCACTACTGTGTCACTACACCTGACAATTCAGACATCTTGTACAATGTATTGTATTTCAGGATTCTGTCTCAGACCAGGAATGTGGCTCAAGTTTAGCATTTGCATGCTAATGCATTTAAAGAGCTTAAAATACTAGTAGTTGAGTAACTTGTGGAAATGAAAGCTATTATGAGTAACTAACCAATGCCAAAGAGCTTGACTAAGTAGGCTGTAGTTATAAGTTGGTCTGTGATAATGCACAATTATCTTGAAATACTGTAGGTAGATCATTGTGTAGTCGCGTGAGTCAATCATTGTGTTCGTCTCCCTACTTAAAATACATGAAATAATGGTCAATGTACAAATGCTAGGACTTTCAGAAGTGTGATTAGTAGCTGAGGGTGACTCATTCAAAATGAAAACTGAAGATCAATGCACATTCAGAAACCTGTTTATTGATTTTATTTTGTATTTATTTAGTTTGCAAATCTTTTTCTTGTACACTTAAGGTTTAGAAAACTTACCGTATGAGCTACAGAGGAACTTCTCACTGATGAGAGACTTGGATCAAAGAACACAAGGTGAGTCTTGTTATTGATGAAATAGGCACACCTGGAGAAAACTGGACCCAATATGCAATTATGAAAATTGTAAGGTTTCTTAGGGGGGGCCATGCATGGCTTTGTGATAAGACAGGACCACCTAGAATTGTGTTGAGTGGTGAAATTGTTTAGCATGGGCTCAGTCATGTGCAGTCTTGCCAATGAAATGAATAATGTTGTAGAAGTGTGTGCGTGATAAGTCTCTTATCACTGACTTCACTGTATTTTCTCTGAATAGAAGACACTTTTCCTGCATGCATAAAAGTAATTGGCTGTTATCAAACATTTGGTGGCGAACAGTGTCCATATCCTCTGTCTGCGCATCTTTCTCTATTTTGAATTATGTGGTTTAATTTAGGTAACACATAACACTCTGCCCTTGATAACAACTACACCTGTATCTTTCCAAAACTCCAGTCCAATTTTCCTTTGAATCCAAGGATGTAATTTTTCATTTTGGTCGTTTTGCTTGCATACTCATTAAAGAATGAACAGTTAATTACAATTTATTTCACAATTTATATTTGAATATTTGTATATTTGTTTTCTTTATAACTGTAATTCTGGTTTCTCTAAGGCATATATTATTGTACAAATGATAGGTTTTCAAAGCGCAGTAGCTTATCCTTGTTTCACGAAGTTTGCTTGTCTAGAGTTATAATATAAGTACAGATACAGATACTATGAGATCATAGTGAATTTATGTCCAGGTTTATGTACTGGTTGTACTCTATGTTAAGTTAATGTGGAGCTGAACACTAGAAAAAACTGTACCAGACACTCACCAGGTCAGCCTATTTTTTATTCAAGGAAATATGGTATACATGTACATCAGTTAACTTTTCCTCTTCCCAAGCTGCCTGTCAATGACAATTTTACTTCCTTTTTTTACCTGTTCACCCCCAATTCACTATAAACAGGTCCACATTCACCACTGATAATGAATGGTTGGGGCCAAACCATGTTGGTGAAATGGTGGTGAAACTGGAGGATTAAAAATATTAGTGCTCTGCATGCTCTGCATCTTTGTATGCGTGTGTTTGTATATGCATGAATCTGCCTCGAAGTCTTTCAAGCTATGATGCGAGGGATGCTTTTATTTACACCAGTGAAAGTCAATGTCATGTGTTTTTGCCATCCACCAGATGTGCTGAAACAGATAGACAACCTAGCGGACGACTACATCAAGAATGTCCGAGAAATGCCCAGGGAGAAACGGGCGGATCACCTCCGGAACATCCAGAATTTATTCAACAAAAGCAGGGAATACGGAGACGATAAAGTGCAACTTGCAATGCAGACCTATGAAATGGTGAGTGGGAACTGTGTTGTTGAATTACTTTTCTGTCGTTATCTCACCTTCTTAACCCCTTTCCTGGCAGAAAGTATCACTTCCACATCTGCCAAGTCAGTAAAAAGCGTTATTTCGCCAAAACCACAAGTATTTTCACCCACTTGGCTTGGACTGTTATAGAGGCTTCATCAGTCTGTGAAGACCATGTTTACAGTATCTTTGTTTTCAGGCAGAGTTCGCGTTTACGCAAAAATCGTGCGTATTTACGCATTGAAATTGACTCTCTACGCATTTTTTTCATCGTTATGCGTTTTCTATACGCAAAGGATAACATCGAAAGCACTCCCCACGACTGAGCTTAGGCGACAACCAGACGAAATTTGTTGCAACACATTTCTGTCAATCACTCATTTTGTGTGGAAAGTTTCGGATTCTCTGGAAGCGGGCGTTGTCTGAAAAATCGGCATCGTAGTCCACACGTTATCACGTTAGGCACGTTATCATGTCAGCTGTGCCTATGTATGAATTACGTTGCTAATTTTCAGGCGAGCGATAGTTTCTGAAAGTGAATGATTGACAGAAATGTTGCAACAAATTATATAAATGCCAACCGTGCACGATCATCGCGTCTCGCTGTTCCCAAATTTTGATCAAGCACACATGCAGCATGGCGCCGAAGCAGACAAATCTGTTTTAATTTCTTTCAACTTTGCTCTACGAGTCCGTGAAAAAAATGATTCATTGGTAGAGTTCGTCGGAATCCCGATAAATTTTGAACACTGCAGAAGTGTCTGGATGGTAACTGGTCGCTCAGGCACCAAGTCGTTTCTGCCTCTCAATTTCCGGTCCCAAGTCACTTCGGCACCGCAACCCGAGACGTTTCGGCATCTGTGTTTCGATTTTTTTTTTCAAACTATTTATTAATTGACTGATCCGTCATATTCGTAAGCTTGACCTTTGCATTCTGACCAGTACTTTATGTGCATTTTGTGTGAATTTTGCCGTGCTGTTTCCTCACCGCTTTCAAACTTTTTCCGTGTCGGCGGCTATTGATATCGATAAACTTGTGTCACAGATTTGAAAATGATATGAAGTTTTTTCTTACGGTCTCTTCCCATGTTCTCACAAAGATTAAGCATGTCCGTGAATGTTAGTTGACATTATACTTTTTAGTACTTTGATTTGTAACATTACGCTCCAGCACTAGTTCCCACAGGTAGCCTTCAGCGGTGTCGAAACGTCTTGGGTTGCGGTGCCGAAACGATTCGGACTTGGGGCCTGAAATTGGAAGGCCGAAACGTCTTGGGCCGAAACGACTTGGTGCCGAAACGTCCAGAAACCGTCTGGATAAGCTGCCATAACTCTAACTTTTGGGTTGCCCGATGTGTTGTGGCGGTTGCATGTATACCCTTCGCTGTTACGTTTCAACATTGTTCAAGTTGTTCGTTAAACTGTTTTCATTAAAATAATGTTACATCGTACAATCCGAATATGTAGTG
>LD342882.1:497327-511366 GCA_001465055.1 Ptychodera flava | reverse complement strand
CATATTTCTCAGGCATCTACCTGTAACACAGTTTATAGTTTTAAATACCTTTATAAATAATCCCGAGTGATGCTGCCTTGTCCTCCAAATGTCTATTGTGTGTGCGGGACACTTTCCTCCAAATGTTTTCCGATATGATAAAGCGGTGATAGACAAAGTCAAGTTTGTTGTCACTAACAGTGAGGTTCTTGCATCATCAGGAACAAAAGAAGATTCACACGCCCATGTGACATAGAGTTCTAATTCCTTTGCAATATTTTTCACAGTTCTTGCATAGATAATGAGTCTTTTTGGCTGCAGCTGCAGATGATGGAGAAGGTGGCAAAAATTGAACTTGTATGTCAGCCATATTATAAAGTGTCATCTTCTCTGTATAATGTACATGTTTGTAAATCTCTAAAAATATTTACTCATGTAGTTGTGTTCTCAGCTGATGTGGAGTTACTATCATCCAAGAAATTCAATATACAAGAATTTCATCCAAAGAAGTTTTGGCTGTAATTAAAAGGCTGCCAGTAGCTGGAAACTGATGAGTTTCCCAAAAGCGTGTTGAGACACAGTATTCAGCTTGTCAACTCAGCCTGTACGTGTGTATAACTGCATTGACAATGTGGTGCACACATGTACAGGCTGAGTTGACAAGCTGTTTCTGGTCAAAACTAGAATTCAAATCTGAACAACAGCAATGCATTTTATATGTACCAATGCTGTTGACAGGATAAATATTAGGTGTTTCAACATGCTTTGGGAGTAGAACAAGAAGCTGCAGTGGACATGCAAAACAAAAATAGAGGAAAAATCATCAAAAGTTCCAGCTGCTGGCATTTCAGTATGCGTATATGAATTCATACTTGTGTTTCCACAAGTTACAAAGTGAGAACATTTTTGTTCTTGCCCAGATGTGTTTTACAGTAGTGTGGATACACAGGTGAGCCATGAACAACGACAGTGTAACACATCTGCAGCGCCCTCATACTTCATATGTCTGTTTGATGTACTAGCGGTACATGGTTACACTGTGGCTTGCAAGCCCTGGCAAAATCTAATGTCTTTTGATTCCACAACAAATGCACAGAAATAACAATGGTTTCTTCCAAATGCCAGTAGCCAAAACTGTCTCTTTCCCCAGCTGTTAAAACTTTCCCAACTACTTAGTTTCTATGCAGATCTGTGCCACAGGAAGTGTTAGATTTTAGATTTGCCAGTTAAATATAGGCCCAGGCTGGATTGATAAGATTTATGTTTTAAAATCCCCCAGAAGTCGAACATTTTTTGGAAATCTCATCATGCTTCAGTGTCAACAAAAACAGACATGCATAATATTAAACTTGACTTTGTTCCTAGTTGCACCTTTGGTCTGTATTTTCGTAATTTACATATTCTAGATTATTTTGGACAGCAATGTTAACTTCCTATTTAAACCAATTTAAAATTCACTTATACAGAAAATGACATTTTGCCATAAGACTATCAATGAACTGTAATCAACCCAAACCTTATTGCTTCAAATTTTTCCATGTGAGAAGACGAGGAATATTTTAACGTGTTTTGTGATTTTAGTGAAAAACAACATAAGTAGGATGTGATTCCAGTTTATTTAATTATCCATGTTCTATTTTTTTCCTGTCTTCCCAAACACATCCTATTGCCACCGGACAAATTATTTGTTGTTGGAGGTAGTTGTGTGGTATGCTTCATAGATTCTGGGTTGACTTTGAAACGGTCTGCAGTAAGTTTGCGGTCACTATGGTGACTACGCCACAGTGAAAGAGCTGTAGCTGTACAGAACAGAGCGCTATCCGATCTTGTGTATTATTTACAAAAGATTATAATAATTGTTATTCTTTATTAGACTTTTTTAAACTGATGTCTGTCGTGTGTTCAGTATCTGCCCTTGCACATTTCGTATGTTAGCTTCGCAGTCACCTGCCACCAAAGTACTTCAATTTGAGCATCAGTAACAGGACCATCGTATGTATAATCTGGAAAGGAAACAAAAGCACCGGGGTTGGAAATGCTTCATTTTTGAAAACGTGATTCGGATCCCAGAAAAACCAGTAGTTTGAATATAGCACTAAATCCACTCAAGATAGGCCTGTGATACTCTGTGCTATAATGGCTTGATTTTGTAGTGTCTGTGCAAAGGTTAGAGACCATAGGTACATCGTCTTGGAGCTATAGTGGTAATATCATACGGATCCTAATTATGACTTGCCAAAGTTCCCTGTGAACACAAACCTTTGGATACAAACTTAGAGGGTTTCCTTGAGATAGGGTAGAGTGGTAGCTAGTATGCACTCTATCCCCAACCCTAAGGACTCCCTAAGCTACTGTGATCAATGTGCAGCACTCCGTGTTCAGTATTTACTCTTGCTACATATATGACACAGGGAAATTTGTTTTGGCAGGTGTCTGCTCAGTGCCAAAACAATTACTTCAGACTACATGTTTATTTTTAAACAAGAAGGGCCAGTCAAATTGGAAAGTCCTTGGTCCAAACAAATAGAACAATCAAAATATTAGTCATCTGGATTCTCTGATTACTGCATTTGCGTATGTCTGTTCTTTGAATATCAGGACAGTTACCCCCCTGTAATACCGCCACCCACCATGTCCTACCCGACATTTGGGACTATGCAGTAGGGTTGCCATATGTTGGGTGAACTTCCAGGGGTAGCCATCGTAGAACAGTTCTGGGCAGATCTAAATTTTATAATCTCTTTACTGGAAACACGGAGGAGAACAAATTTTTATCAAAACCTGAGTAATCTAAGCGTACGTATGTGGTGTAATGACAGAGAGGGCTAGTGTGAAAGACAATTTGTACAAGTGAAGTTTTTCCTGTGTGTTGTGTTTTGTTGGTATCTTTGTCATATTACTACAGTACAATAAAGTTTCACTAATTTCTGTACGACGGTTGGCAATTGTGTTTTCATTTTGACAACTTTCTGCACATGGCATTTTGAAATTATTTAAGACAAAAAACGGTGATGGTCCATTTGGTGCATATCATGTTTATGGCCATATATAAAAATTCATTCATGATTCGTGATAGTGTGACAAAAATTCAAGCTATCTTTAGTATTACTGCAAACTGTAAACAGAATGGTAAACAACTTTTTAATTTCCAGTAGTGTGTACCTTGAAGGTAAAAGACTTCAACTTCATGCTTTAACTTTCCTCAAATGTACTTTCAACCCTTGTCTTACCAAATCAAGAATGAAATTCGGGAAGTCATATTGGCAATACAATGGCCACATCCCTGTGTGAGCCCAATGGGGAAAAATTGAGTAATGGAATTTCACAAAACTCAGACCTTTGAAACTCTGCTCTGAGAGCTTCAAAATTTGACTGAGAGATCTGTCGCTGGAGGGTGCTGTCTGGGGGAGCGCCCTCAAGCGACAGATCTTTCAGTCTACTTCAAAATAACCCCATTAGCAGTAGACCAGATAAGAAATGTTGAAATTCGAATATCTGCCCCACGTGTATTTTACCTTCAATACCAGTAACAGTTCCCCTGTGTCAAATGTCCTGGTGGCAACCATCTTAACACCGTGACCCAAGAATCACACTTTGGATTCAAGAAATCTTTACCAGTCAATGCATCAGTATAAGGCTACGTGCAGCTGGTGATAATTTCAAGATACTCCAAAATCATAGAGTTCAGAAATCTGAGGGGCTCAGTAAAAATTTTCCTAACCTTGAGCCTTTGATTCTTACCAACATCAAATGTTAAATGGACTTTCCTCTCAGCCAGATTTTCGACTAATTTTTCCAGTGCATTCCTATCTACCACTTGCTTGGGTTGGAGTTATTAGTGTTTTCACAGTAATAGTTTTGTGAAAATAGAATATTGGATTTTCACCATAGAGTTAACACAGGGGTAGTGGCCATTTTTAATTAGCAAGTATTTGTATCACTTGTAGTAAAATTTGCATCTTGTCATTTGTTGTTTTACTTATTGATTTTGAAAGAGAAGGGTTGAAAATTAAGGTAAGTTTGAGCAAAAGTTTGAATCTTTCACTTTCAAGACACATTGGTTACAATTAAACAAAAAAGTATCCCTGTATGTACAGTTTAATAATATCATGGTAGAAATATCTCAGATTATAATATTAACCATGATTCAATCCCTCCTACTCAGTCAGGTCATGTCCAAATACTGACATTAGACTTATGTCCAAAATATTATATCCAAGGTGACTGGTGTTTTTTAATATGATCAGTTTCATTTTAAAGTATTCTTTGAATTCCTATACTATTAGTACAGATTGCTATATACAATGCCTTCAGTTGAGTAACAAGTTGATTATTAAGCTTTTTTAATTGACTTCTAAAGCTTTCCTGTAATTGTTTACAACCTCCCAAATGTTTAACATATATTGTGACTCTTTCGATGCGCTTGTCCTGCCTTTACCTCATTGTAAAGGCAATTTGGGCACGGTTGAGCTGTCTGTACGAGTCAAATATTCACACATTTACTGTGCGTCATAAAATCACACTTTACTACTGTTTAAAGATCTCTAAAATTGGTCTGCACTGCACAAAGACTGGCAAGGAACTGGAATCTACTACAGGGCAAGTGCCCCACTGCTAGATTGTGTCTGTACACAATCCTTTTGTCTGCTTTGGTGAGCGCCCTCTTTGGTCAGATTTTGAAAACGTGACTTGCATTATGATATTTTTTCTTCAGACAGTTAATTTGACAATCTGAATTTGAATTATTACGTACAAAATATGAATGTTAGTCATTAAATTATAATTGCACATCATCCGGATAAGGTTTGTTGTAAGCATTACCAT
This sequence comes from Ptychodera flava, assembly GCA_001465055.1. Classification (NCBI taxonomy): domain Eukaryota; kingdom Metazoa; phylum Hemichordata; class Enteropneusta; family Ptychoderidae; genus Ptychodera; species Ptychodera flava. The sequence continues at coordinate 506,563 of LD342882.1, read as the reverse complement.
ATTCCAACAATAAATTGGGCAATTAAGCAATATTATGAATGCGTCTTTGAGAGTTAAAATTGTACCTGCTTCTTTTGTCAATGAACACAATACATTTGGCGTTTGGGTTGCCTGGCCAGACCATTGGAAGGTGTATTAATAAACAGATTGTGTAGTGAACAGGGAACCTTGAGAGAGTCTACATTGTGCTCGGTGGACAAGTTGTATGAAATGTTGTTTTATTATTTTATTATACAGATTTTTGTCGATAAAAGTTAGAAGATGCAATGCGCCCTATCCAAGCCTAGATGGCAAGTTTTCATTCCTAAGACTTGACCTGGAACTGTGAATTTGCTATTAAAGCAAACCGTGGAATATGTAACATTAGGGTTATCACCAGGTCTCCTGTACTTAAAAAGATTACGAGGGGCGAGGGGAGGCTGTGGGGAGATAGGGGGGGTTGAAATTATGATAGTTTGAAAAACTAGCGACCCAAAATGGAGTTGGTTCCCTCTACTCTCTTGTTTGAATATAACCATTCTGTAGAAAAATTTAAATAGGATTTCTATTCCTATGGATTATATGATTTCTTAGGGTAAGATTGTTCATACAATCGGACATTGGTATTTGGTTAAAAATGAAACAATTTAATCCCTTAAAGTTAAAGCAGTAAAACATATCACTGTAACCCATAGCAAGAGGAACATGATCGTGTTAGTTAATGCCTTACCGCGTGGTAAAGTATCTGTGATTTACATGGGTAAATCCATCAGCGAACAAGCTTTCTTTTGAATTTAAATTAAGATGTTGAACGTAACAGCCATATGTAAAGTTGATAAGGAAGGTGAGGATTATATAGTTGAAGAAAAAAACAAAATCATATTCTCTTTGTCAAATTATGCAATAAAAATAAGCAGGGCTTGTCCGGGATTTGAACCCGGGACCTCCTGCACCCAAAGCAGGAATCATACCCCTAGACCAACAAGCCGCTCTTACTTCGTGCTATTGTATAACAATATATAATCATAATTATAACAAGAGTTGGCGCTGATTGTTTATGTTTATAGTTTTACCTTATCGTTATGTTGATTTCATCTCGTAAGAGGATAATTGGTCACATATTTACCGTTCTGGGTTTCGAGGTACTCTGATCACTGAAGCTAAACGCCAGCTGGACGCCCCCTATCGACTACCTGAATTTATAATAGCGTCATACTGTCTTACGGCAATTTTGGTTTGCCAGAGTGTTTTAGTGTCATGCGAAATTAGATTCTACCAGATGTCTGCTAAACCAGTGGTATGTTTATTTGGGAAATAATAGAGAATACTTATTTGAATATGTAGGCAATATCGCGATGAAAATCACTTGCTTGACATTGTCGTAAAACTGTTGGTATTCCGAAGAGGTCGTCTCGACAAGAACCAAAATGGCGTCGCAAGCGTTTCACCCTCGAACAGGATCGCTTGTCAGCCTCTCAAATGGTAATCGCACGGCTCAAAGAAATCACCCGACCCAAGAATTTAACAACGGTATGGTCATTAGCCGAGATCCACTTCGAGATAGTGAAATATTTGAAGTAATCATCGATAAAAAGGTAAGATTTTATGAAGTTCATACATTATGAATATGATGATGCTCAGGCGAAATTTCCGCAGCGATGGCATGCAGGTGTTTCACTCATACACACCTTTTGCATTTCGGTTGAACTCAATATCCCGCCGCATTCTGGACAACTTATTACAATTTTGCAGTTTATTTGATATTTAAAGACATGCACCGTGGAAGTATACTATCTTCATCCTGCAACATGGTCGCTGGTGGGCCATGGAGACGCGACAAGCCGGGTTTTGAAATCTGATAAATGTATAGTTTATAATATGTACGTTATACAGTTGCTAATGGTTATTCCTCCGACCACATTCTTTCACTGTACGTAAGTTTATGTCCGGCTATTTGCATACGGTTAAATCACAGTTTCAATAAAATATATCTTTTTTAGTGTACAATTTCCATTCGTTCACTTGTCCTATCCTAAACGAAAGTAAACAGTCTGTAGTGTTACTGTTCATTGCATTGTCATGATTGTGATCAAGAGATGGCGCATATTTTTATTTGACCTAGGAATATTGCTTTCGAAATCGGCACACTTAGCCCCCCCCTCAAAAAGTAAGTTTGAAATGTCAATACCCATCTGTTGCTACTCAACCCCAAATTTCATTTATTTCCCCATTCCCAATAACCGCCACATGATTGAGATATTTATGAGGAAAAAACATATTCAGCTATACTGGAGATATGTAGGAAGCAGCTTTGAGTCATATATTTCCCTTTAATTAGAAAATTTGCATTGTTTCATTTATTATGTAATAGAAGAGTCTATAGTCAAAAAACCTTCAGTTTGAGCTGCACAACTTTTACCATATATCACGATTGTCATGACGACATGAAACAAATTACTTGCTTTCTTGCATTGAGCATTGTGAACTTCATCAAATGGACTGTAGCCCAAACTTCTGATAATCTTTTAATTTTAATCGTTTTACAAGTGGTATAGCCACAAACAATGATGTCAAATCGCCGTACACAATACACAGTGCCATAATTACAAGGTGTCTGTGTATGGTGATTTGATGTTATTAGTTTGTGGCTATACCACTTTTAAAATGGTGGCATACTTTTTCATATCTTTCTCCCAAAAACATTTAGTTTTGTCCCTCCCAAGATAATGCATGGTGTGCCATGGTATTTTACATACATCAATTCTAGTCTTGACTGAAATTCAGTGGACGAAAATAGCATTTGACATTCAACATGCACACACACCCAAACAATATGTGTTGATAAACTTCACACCAGCCCCGGTAGGTGTTTCGATTATGGCCATGGGAGTAGGTGCAGAAGCTTTTCCACAAATTAAGAGTTTTGCAAATAGAACGAAAATAATGGAAGCAACACAGAACTTTGCAGATAAAGGCGCTTCAACTGCTCAAGAAACTTTTCTGGTATGCACTCATACTCAACTACATTTTAGGAGATATATCTAAAATCTAAAATATACTCAGCATGCTTCACAGCTTGAAACTGAAAAAACAGAGGATTGGCAATTAACATAACAATGTAAAATTTGCATATTCTTTTGTCATGAAAATAATTCTTTTTACAGATATAACATGTGAATAGATTGCACTCCAAAAACCAGAGGGGCGGCCCACCCCTGAAAATCCCCTTGTGGAGAACCCTTGTACATGGAATGTACAATGGCCAATATGCATAGGTACAGGTATTCGGGCTTTGACCCATAGGAGGTGGTTTTGATATTGATGATGGTTTCATCTAGAGAGGCGTGATTCAGTTTGACAAACCCCATGTACATAAGTCTGGAAGGCATTTCTTGTTACCTGATGACGTTCTTACCACACCACTTATTGGAACTGTTCAGGAAACCAGTACTGAGACAAGATTGCAATTTGAATTGGATGCAACTTTCATTGTTTTGTTCTTACCTGTTCTGTTGGTTTTGCCTTTCAAAGCAGATCACAGTCTCATTCAGTAGCATGATGAAACAATAAACAGAAGTAAAGTATCGACAACAAAAGAGATTTGTCTGTCAGAAGTACACATTCTGTGTGAACAAGATGTTTAGCTGTATAGTAATCATGACATGAGTAAATTATTTTAACCAGTTTTATTCAAAGAAACCAATAAAATTTCTTGATTAATCCAATCATAGACCCTCAAGAGTTTTTCTCGAGGGTCTATTATCCAATTCTACCATTAAACAAAACTATAATATATTACAAGAAACTTTTTGGACTTTTACATGTAATTAAAAGACGATGTTTTAAATAAATACAGTGAAACAGAATTTCAGTGTAGATTACAAAATAAGGTATTTCTACACTCACTGAAAAAGCAGAGTGGTCAAAGGAGCAGTTGGGTGCAGTCACATATGCTTGACCAGTTTGCCAAAATTAAATTGTCAGGCAAATGACATACTGTTAGGCCAATGTATGATGTGTGTGTACTCCAAACATACATACAGCATAACAGATTGTGATGCATGTTCAATGGCTAAAGAAATGTTAAGACATTTGAATTTTTTACTTTTGTTAAGGCGGACTTTCATATGCCTTGATTAGCAAGTGAGTGTCAAGAAACTGTTTTATTTGTTGTTGTATGTTGAAATTTTCTCATATGCTATGTGAAGATAGCAGTTCAAAATCATGACCCGCATGTTCATGGTGCCATGCAGTATAGTAGATTCTGATGCACTGAAAATTGAAGTGCCAGGAACTCAAACTTTTGATGCTTTTTTCACTATTTTTGTTTTTAATGTCAACCATATTTTCTTATTCTACTCCTCAAAGCATGTTGAGATACACAGTATTTAGTGTGTCAACTCAGCCTTAACATGCGCAGACTGCATTGTTATTGTTGACGATTGAATTCCGGTCCAGTCAAGAATTCATATGCAAACACTCACAGTGCATCTTACACATATACCGGTAGACACTGTGACAGCAAGCTAACTAGTGGATGTTTCAACATGCCTTTAGGCTTGAACAAGAACTTGCAATTGACATTCAAAAGAAAAATATTGAAAAAAATCATCAAATATGAGAGTTACTGGCCTTCTAACTACTGGTAATAGAATTATACACGTACTACAGCTCTGATTGGCTAAAAAGCATTGTCATTGATTGAGGTCAAAGTTCAGTTAAAAGAAGAAAGTGAACCATTTCTGTATCTTTTGATTATTTTTTTATGACGTTTTAGTAATATGTACATGCATATGCTTCAGGTATTCACATTTAATTTTCTCAGCAATAAAAGCACTCATTTCTGAATGTGCCTATATATTATAACGAAGCAAGCATAGCATGTTTTCCTTTGTCAAGGGAAAATGATGCATGATTGGTTGATCTGGTTACACAGTGTACATGATTACCTCTGTCGAACTCACAATGAACACCCTCCTTAGGGAACTACAGTGGATAGACTTTCCTTGCAGACAACTGTGTGCTAGATTCCCAGTTGGTGTACTATATTTCCCATAGTGCTTTTCGCTCATTCCTGGCACAGAGCTACCAGCATATATATATATATATATATATATATATATATATATATATATATATATATATATATATATATATATATATATATATATATATATATATATATACCCCATACATTTCAAGAGTCCTCTTCTCTCATATCACTATCAGGTTTCGTAATGCTGCTGCTGACACATTAATGACAGTACATGTATATTGCATGTTTTTTCAGGTAAACTCATGGAGTGGTTCGATAGAAATCGGTGTCACAACGCAAGACCCCAGCTCACTAGACTTTCCTACCAGTGCCACAGGACTGCGAGAAGGCTCCTGGATTATGTCCGGGTGTTCCATTTTGCGCGATGGCCGATCCACACACGATGAATATGGGTGTGATTTAGACCAGCTGAACTCTGGAGATCGGGTAGGGGTACAGAGGACTGTAGGTGCAGATTTGCACATATTCATAAATGGAATCGACCAGGGCATTGCGGCCAGGGGCCTGCCCAGTAAAGTGTACGCTGTGATCGACATGTACGGAAAATGTGCTCAGATTTCCATCGTGAACCACGACCAGAGAGGTAAGTCGAAGCAACTCTTCATATTCACACTTTTTACGCAGTCACAGTGTTCAGACTGCAAACATGTCACATGTGAAAAGAAATACAAGAATCCAGCCATGCATTAGAAGCAGTCGGCACGTAAAGGTTTCTACCTATTGTTATCATTGGGAATAATTTCTTTTGATGTACTAATACCTGAAGTCTGAAGTCATTCTTTATAACACAAACAATTCACTATTGATTTGAAACCCACTGTGAATTGTGTTTGGCATAAACTGTACATGTTACTGGATTATTATAGAAATAACGGACGACACGCTGACCATTAACGTTTATTTATGGGCAAGGGCGAGAGGAAAGGCAAAAATTAAGCCTCGCCCGTTAATTTGGCTTTCCTCTCAGTCTCACCCGTGCCCAGAAATAAACGTTAATGGTCAGCACGGAGTCTGTTATTTCAATTATATTATCAACGAACCCCGAAAAACATCAAAATTTCGGAAAATTTCCCATGCAAATGACAACGCGGCCCCAGAACCTGTCAGTGATTAGTGCGTGTGGTGCAAAAATTTTGCAAATCCGGAGATTTTTTTGAAAAAAAGGGTCCAAACTTGGCCTACAAGTGCTCCATTTTATTTTGTAGTGGATAATATCTTTGTACAAATCACAATTTTGGTTTTAACTGTAAAGTTACGTTGTTTACGATATTATTCATGTTCATGGGCATGAACCAAACCATTACTGTGTATTTGTGGGCAGTCAAGTGGTTCAGCTAGACCAATGAAAACGCAATGGATAGGGCAGGGTAATATAATATATCAGAACATGCTGTCACTTGAAATAATTTTCAATATATTCTTAGAATTTTTGTGTCTACTGCTCAAATTTCATCATTCACAGTTATGACTATTATTAAATGGAACATTGAGTATTTATTGACAAAAATGAAAAAAGTGTGCAGTGCATCTTTTTAGGGTTGGAAACGGTGGCCGACTGGTTTTGTGTGAGGCCTAGCAGCTAGGCGATGTTGCCGTGAGTGTGTGGGGGTTCGAATCCCGTTTGGGTTATAGTAAAAAAATATATGTTATACAGATTTTTAACCTGTTCACCCTGAATTCCACGATAACCATTGATGAAAATTGGTTCGGGCAAAACCTCAGTGGCAAAAAAGTTAAATAGTTTAGAATCAGCAAATGTCTGCATAAACTTGAGTAAATTTAATCTTTCCAATTGAATGAAGGAAAATCAAAATCTTATAAATATACATTGATCAATATAATATAATTTTAGTACTTAGATATTTTGCTGACCTGGATATACATGTATGCAAGGTTAATACATGTATGGGAGGTTAATACATGTATGGGAGGTTAGTACATGTATAGCACTGGGTCGGTCTCACTTGTCTTTTGTATGTGCCTGTCTATGCAATATCAGGCCATTTGACAATACCTTTTACATTACTCATTTAATTACATATGTTATCTAATTATGTCTACCCGTATTATCTTCACGTCAATGAATCCAAGCACTTCAGCCTTTAATTGTATCGTTAACTATTGATCACCACTCAACAGTTTTATCCAGAAAAAAAATATTTGTTATTGCTCTGCCAAGTTTATACCTTGAAAAAAGTGATCATGTAAATGCGAGATGCAAACATGAATTTTTAATAGCCACTTGTTTATTTTGAATTTGCCAATTCAGGATATTATATTACTAATGCACTTCCTATACTGTAGTATACTGTAATGTAATATGTTATCTGCAGGGTATCTCCTGGTTTACGTCCACGGTCTGATAATCTTCTTCATGCCCACAAATAGTTTTTTTTTGGTATCATTTCAACTTCACTGAGACATATTTTAGTTGATTTTAAAAACATTTTCGTATGAAAGGAAAGCGTGAGTACCACACTCACAGCTTATGTGACAGCAAGGCTGTTGCGAATTTGATAGACAACTATGTGCTTTATCTGGAATACAATTAAACAGGACGAAGTGGCATGTACAGTCCCATGATTGGTCACATTCATCATGATCAATGTTAAAAACATCACAAACAAGTATGGATGCAAATACAATATATCTAACCTTCTCGTCAATTCATATTACTTTGATGTTTTTTGTTTATTCATTTATTTCTCTGTTTATACATTCGTTTTTATTTCATTAATTATTTTTAATGTAATTGTTTTTTATTTTTATTTTATATGCTTTGTTTCCATTCAGATTATTTACACTTCTAACATGTACGTTGAAATTATGTTTCTTTTGGCTGTGATGAAATAAACTGTTCTATTTATTTCATAATTGATTTGTGTACCATTGGAAGTGACAGTTATGAGTACACAATTAACGTTTCTTGCAAATGTGACGAAATAAAATGAAGGAAAAATACTACCTGAGAGCTCAGGCTACGTTTGATAATACTTGTCACAAAATAAAGGTGAGATTGTCAAAGCGCAATAAATGTAGGTGTAATCCCGAAATGGTGATTCACATTGAATACAATAGTTCTTGAAAGTTGACTCTATGCTAGGTAATCCGAGATTGCTTCACATGATATGTTCATGAAAAGTAAATCACCTGGTTTTAAGTATATCTCTTGTCGACATTTTATCTTTGACATACTGCATGGCTAAGCCATTACACTATAGTGTGTGTATCTTGATGGAGATGGTGGCCATCCATTTTGTTTGGTTGGTTATTGTCAATGTTAATCAATTGAAGTTGGTTGTATGTAAATGTGTCCACGCTATACCATGCTTCCTTAACCCTTTTGCTGTCAGAGAGTATGACTTCCCTGCCTTCCAAGTCAGTAAAAGCGGTATTGAGCCAAAACCATATATGTATTTTCACCCACTTGGCTTGCATCTTTAGTCCATAAAAATCAAGTTTACAGTATTTATGTTTTCAACAGCCTTAAAATGTCCAAATATTATGTTAAAATACACCATATGGAATATGTTGTGCTTCACTAATTTTAATCATCTTGACCTGGTGGTGAAATATGGACTTGGCAGGAAAAGGGATAAAGCAAAATTTTACCTTCGTAAGATTTCCTTCATAATAAACTGTCGTATCATCCCTTATATCTCATGAATTATTCATGCTCTAGACTTTGTGACGCATGTCACATGCATGTGTAATGTATTCTCAAATTGAATATCTATTTTCATGATTCTGGTAGTGACATTGGCCCAAAAATTGAGCTCATAACTGATAATTTTCAAATTTTGAGTCAATGTAATGCCTTTGCTAGGGAAAAGATCAAAGCAAATATACCAGATGAATCATACTGTTGAACTTAACCATGGTCTCTAAGGCAACCAATTCTGATGAATCATAAAGTTTAAGTACATGTGCTGTAATTGACCGATACAACTATATGTACAACATACAATTGACCGATACAACTATATGTACAACAGCTCATTGAATATATATACTTTGTATCAGTGTCGCTCTATCACATAGAGAGGCCGTGATTGTATTTATGTGTGTGTGTGTGTGTGTTATACAGATACATGTCCGTTAAAAAAATACAAATATATATATATATATATATATATATATATATATATATATATATATATATATATATATATATATATACACATGTCCGTTAAAAAAATAC
>LD342882.1:481880-494892 GCA_001465055.1 Ptychodera flava | reverse complement strand
GTTAAGTTTGCACGAAACACGATAGGTTTGCACGATTGGCATGATAGATTTTGACTCATGTTGAGAACCTAAAATGACATACACGTTAGACATTTTAGACACGTTAGCTCCGTACACGTTAGGTTTGCACGATACACGATAGGTTTGCGAGATTGGCATGATAGATTTTGACTCATTAGAACCTAAAATGACATACACATTAGACATTTTAGACACGTTAGGTCCAGACACGTTAGGTCCGTACACGTTAGGTTTGCACGATACACGATAGGTTTGCACGATTGGCATGATAGATTTTGACTCGTGTGGAGAACCTAAAATGACATACACGTTAGACATTTTAGACACGTTAGGTTCGTACACATTAGGTCTTCACGATACAAGATAGGTTTGCACGATTGGCATGATAGAGATAGACCTTACCGTGTTTGTAGGCCATCACGTGAATCTTGAGACATATCGTATAACGTGCCGACCTAAGATTTACGGAGCTAACATGTCTAAAATGTCTAACGTGTATGTCATTTTAGGTTGTCCACGAGTCAAAATCTATCATGCCAATCATGCAAACCTATCGTGTATCGTACATACCTAACGAGTACGGATCTAACGTGTCTAAAATGTCTAACGTGTATGTCATTGTAGGGTCTCCAGATAAGTTGAATGGTACAGTCATGATATACACGTTAGACATTTTAGACACGTTAGGTCCGTACACGATAGGTTTGCACGATTGGCATGATAGAGTTTGACTCATGATGAAAACCTAAAATGACATGCGCGTTAGACATTTTAGACACGTTAGGTCCGTACACGTTAGGTTTGCACGATACACGATAGGTTTGCACGATTGGCATGATAGATTTTGACCTATGTGGAGAACCTAAAATGACATGCACGTTCGACATTTTAGACACATTAGGTCCGTACACATTAGGTTTGCATGATACACGATAGGTTTGCATAATTGGCATGATAGATTTTGACTCATGTGGAGACTGAACCTAAAATGACGTGCACGTTAGACATTTTAGACACGTTAGGTCCGTACACGTTAGGTCTGCACGATACAAGGTAGGTTTGCACGATTGGCATGATAGAGTTAGACCTTACCCTGTTTGTAGGCCATCACGTGAATCTTGAGACATATCGTAAAACGTGCCAACCTAAGATTTACGGAGCTAACGTGTCTAAAATGTCTAACGTGTATGTCATTTTAGGTTGTCCACGAGTCAAAATCTATCATGCCAATCGTGCAAACTTATCGTGTAACGTGCTGACCCAACGTGTACGGACCTAACGTGTCTAAAATGTCTAACGTGTATGTCCAGATAAGTCGAATGGTACCATATGCCAATCGTACAGTGGTGATATACACGTTAGACACTTTAGACACGATAGGTGCATCCATGTTTGGCGTGCACGATACACTACAGGTTTGCACGATTGGCATGATAGAAAAGGACTTATTTGTACGCCCTAAAATGCTATACATGTTAGACATAGGTTCTTTAACGTTAGGTCTGCACGATACACATTTAGGCACGTTAGTTCCGACCTGACATACACGTTAGACATTTTAGAAACGATAGGTGCGGATATGTTGGGTCTGCACTATACACGATAGGTTTGCAAGTTTGTCTTTTTTGGTCACGTTAGTTCCGACCTAACATGTCAAACATGCACTACTAAAATGTAAAAATGTCTAAAATGAAAAAATCCCGACTTCTGGCCATGGATGAATATTTCACCTGCCTGGGCCAAAACTGAACCTGCCTCAGGATTCATATTCATATTCATGAATATAATATATTTTACTTGATTATAGAAATGTCAAAATTTACACTTACATGTACTTTTGACTGAAACATAAATTCTGGTGTCACATTTCAAGTGATGGGACCACAAAAGAGAGCAGTAAGAAATATTGTGACAGTCTCAAAAAGACAAAGTTTGCCTGAATTTCTGTTGGTAGAATGTTGTGCAAGTGATGTTATATTTAGTAACAAACCCACGCAAACAATCAGCTCTGTTTATCTTGCTGTAATCACTATTTATTTTGAAGTCTCGACTCTCGATAAAAGCATTAAAAGAAAAATTCCACCTGCACTTGCCACAAAAACAATTTTACATTTGTACTACAAATCTAATGCTGGACTTGTTTATTTTTAACCCTTTCACCACCATGGTTTGGCCCAAACCTATTGTTATCAATGGTGATTGCAGACCTGTTTACAGAGAGTCGGGGTGGATTCATGTAGGTTAACCCTCTGACAAGCAAAGTTTGGTATAACCCTATTGTTTCCATGGTATAGGTGGACCATACCACAAGAAATAGGGGTGAAAGGGTCACATAAAAAACAGAGCTACATGTATTATTCTTAAAAGTGTTTTGGTAGAAATTTTTGTGTCAATAAGTTGTCAACATCTTCTTTTTCAGATTCGTATAGACAAATTAGTCGACAAATGGTCGGGTTCTATAGAGATGGGAATTACAACATACAACCCTGCTCTCATAGACTTTCCTGCCACAATGACCAATCTGAGATCAGGTGAGTTGTTGAAAATAATGTTAATTAGAGTTAATTAGTTAATTATCACCAACACATCTGTCTTATATCAAATAATCATGTGTGGATGTTACACGAAGGTTTAATTATCCTAAATGGTGCAGTTGATGAATTCTGAATACATCTTGTCGGTTGAGGTGTTTTGTACTTTTGCTTTCAATTCCGTATTTCAATTATTCATATGAATTGAAATTGCATGTTGAACCTTCAGGCAAAATGGCATGTCAAGTCATCCATTGAACAAAATGGCACCGATTCATAAAAGTTTCACAATCTGCACCGAATTGATAAATGAAGTTTCCTACTTTCGATTTCACTAATTACAGTTTTCAGATCACAAAAAAACGACAAGTTCATTGGTCATTTCATATGTGACTGTAAACTATAAAAGTTCCAAGTAGAGCCTGGCCAAAGTTGTAAAATTAATAAAAAACTGTCACACACCCGTATCAGTTACATTGATTCAAATGGTATTTCAAACCACTTGAGGAAGTTGGATACCAGTATATAAGTTCCACATGGAACCAGTTTGTATATCCCATGTTATCATGAGTATTTGTACATCATTTTAAACTGTACAATGCTGTGACACAAAAATGCACAATGTAGACGTATGACACTCGGCAATTTATCTAACTTTGCTGTATACTCAACTGATGAAGTTTTTCAAAATTGCACAGCAGACTTTATACTTTCCATGTTTTGTAATAATTACTACAAGAACAACTGGAGTGTCTTTTGTGTAAATGTTTTCATGTCCCTGACTTTTATGTGAAGTCTGTGTATCTGTTTCTATAATAGGGATGCTCACTGAATGTACAATTCTCTATTACCATGGGGGTAAAGGCCCCTGTTATATGCAAGGAGCAATTATATGCGTTTTGCCATAATGTGTTTGAAAAGCCACAGCAATCACCATCAAACAGCCACTGGTCGCAGTGTAGTAGTTTTTAATTTTGATGTTCAAGAGGGTGTCTTTTCACCATTAGGGGGGTTTTGCCAGGATCAGGGAATGCAGCTACATTTGTACACTGCCAAAGGCTTTAGAAATGCACTAATATTTCTGCCATGCCATGTTGTTACCTTGTGGATACGTCCAGGCATCCTGCCAAATTGTTTTTGGAATCATTAAAACATTACAAAAATTCTAATCATTGCCCTCATCGAGCACACAGTCAGATATTATAAGCATTTGCTCTAACTATTTAGTGTTTTGTTATGGACTGTACCCCAGTAAATTTTACCACTATCTTGCCATGGAATATGAAAACATTCATATCAGGAGACAAGAGAAATAGTGCTAGGGTTCTCAGACTAAATATGTGTGTTCCCATAACCCCAATAGAAAATAACTGAAATATATCCATGGTAGGTACCATAATGATGAGTGGTTGCGGAATACTGACCAACGGCAAAGGAACCAGGAGAGAGTACGGGGAATTCAACCTCGATGAGTTGACGGTAAGATACAGTGAAAATCTTGTTGCTGCAGATTTTTTTATGCACAGAATTCAGAAAATCATAAAACACTGCTCAGAATGATTGATAGAACATGCTAGGGCTTGAATAGTAGCGATGGTACTGTATCATGACTGGGTTGGTCTCTCATCGATGTCTGACCGTGTTAAAGGATTGGATGCTATAGGTGAATTCCAGAACTTATTGCTTAATGATTTATCTATTTACTCTGAACAACAGGAAATTCACCTCCATTCAAATGCAAATTTGCTGGCATAAATATGTAGATTTATTTTCATACTTCTAAAAATTGTTTATAGTTTACCATATGTGTGTGAAATTTGAATTAAAATATCAACCTTGATTGTCTGCTATTTTAAGACTCGGCCATACGAGTCTGATACAAAAATAGCTGTTATTGATTTGATGGAAATTATCCAGCGCCTGGGTGGCAATATAGCGTCAAATGAGACTTGTAAATCCATTGTGAAAATAAATGTTATCACCCTTGATGGGTATGGAATGTTTTTTATAGACTTGATGCGTTTTTTAGGGATAGTTAAATAAGAGCTGAATTGCTGTAACATTAGGCTGACAGAGAAATTTTTTGATCATTGCATAATGGAAAAATACAGTCGTTATTATGTAATGAATAATTCACAATCCAGACCTCTTTTGATTTCTGTAATGGACAATTTCTCGATAGGAAGGAGATTATATTGGTTTAATGAGGAAGTCAAGTGGTACCCTTCATTACTACATCAACGGACTAGATCAGGGCGTGGCGTCGTCACGGACACCGCAGACTGTATATGGGGTGGTTGACCTCTATGGTATGACGGTGAAAGTCACCATCGCTGACAGAGATACGGTGTCGCCAATTTACGAGAGGCTGGAACGACGACCCTCGCCATATTTCGGTTTGCATGCTATCCAAGCAACCGACAATGATAGCGAAGGTCAGAACTGTTCAACAGTACTCACCATTATTCAACAGTACCCATTATCATTGCCACGAGTCAAGTGCTATGCTTTAGAAATACTAAAATCGATATAAATTATGTAGAGCAAATGTATGATTTGAGTAGATTCCTGTATGTAACAGACCAAGCTTGTGTTGACATACTGAATACAGTAACAGGATTGTCTATTAACATTGCATTTTCATAAAAATCATCTGTAGACAGTTTTTGTAACATACAAACTTCACAGGGGAACATTTTAGCTCCAGTTGTCATATTTAACATGGCAGTAAGAGCTAGTTTGACGGCAGTCAGTCCATTGTATGTGTGTAAAATTGTGTGCATGTTTGTTGCTGTGTCCGTTCACTTGAAAAAAAGACTGTAAGTGCTCATGCATTACTTTTGATCAGCATCTAGTCTGACTTTGTCAATATTCCAAGCATACACGTTTGTGCACTTATTTTGTTTTGCTCTTGTCAACTGGAATGTTTTTGTCATCTCATTCAGACTGTAATGGCGAACAGGGAGAAAGGATTTTATTTCACCAAAGTTGTGGGGCTCACGCAATGGTCATCAACAACGGACGAACTGCACTCCGACCTCAGTAAGTATAAAGCGATATTGCTCTCCTCGCAAAGAGCCGAACAGGAATCTAAGAGGTCAGGGTTTAGAGTCAAAGAAGAAAGGTCAAAGGGCTCATAATGTACAGCAACACCCTCCCTGAGAAAGTTGCCATACTACTGTTTCAGAAATACTGATGGTTGGACTTAACCATAAATTTCTATTCACTTTTTTAGCTCCCATATATGAATATGTATATATGCAAATGGGAGGTATTCTTATGAGGTGGCAAAATGTCGTCTGTATGTATGTATGTATGTCCACCCACGTCAAAACTCCTAAACCGCAGCACCTACTGTCTAACCTTTTGTCTGTTCCATTTGTACCCATAACCCATCCTAATATATAATAGCTCTAGGCTGAATATGAAATTTGATTTATTTTATACTCATTTTAGTCACACATTTATATTTTGTGTAATTTCAGTGCTTTAGATGACTTCAACAATGGTGTAATCCTGACAAACCGACCTCTCAAAAACAATCAGAAATTTGAAGTGCGCCTGGACGAAATGGTGGACAAGTGGGCTGGGTCAATAGAAATCGGTGTGACGACGCATTCACCGAGAGATTTGGGTGAGTGTGAAACAAAAAGAGGTCACTGGAGGTCAGAGGTGGTATTTTTAATATCTTGTTCATGAATGATCTATGTGATATTTTCTTACTTAACCTGAACATCAGTTGAATTAAATCATCAGCATTGTGTCTTTGAAATACAGAGAAACTTATTTAGGGTGAATCTGAAATATTTCAACATGTCTGGGTTCATTTTAGCAAAGGATTAACCTAATGGGAGTTACAAAAAGCTCAAAAGAATTTAAAAAGATAACATTTTTAAAACTTAAGATATATTTTGTAATTTTGACCAATATTGTGATGTTGTATTACGAGCATACATGTATTGTGTGTTCATGCAAGTTGGATAAAGCGATATGTTTTGGAGCATGTCGTATGTTAAGTAGTACAAGCCTCAAAAATTGAAAGACTTTAAATTTTTGCTGTAAAGCATTCCCTTTTGAAAGTCAAGAATAAAAAGCCGGGGGGATCATTGTGCAAAATTTGGTATTAGATAAACAGATTACCAGCATTAGAAGACGTTTGAAATTCAAAATGGCCGCCACCCCAGTGTTAACTCTATGGCGAAAAATTAACTTTTCAATTTTCACAAGAATAAGGCTGTGAAAAGTTTAAATACTCCACGAGCTTCAAAGTGAACCCCCTCAAGAGGTAGACCAAAACAAGCATTGTAAAAGTCCAAATGTCTGTCCCTGATGCATATTCTACCATACTTTTACTATAATGCTACCTACACATGTATGCCTAACTATCTCACGTTTCTTCCCATGGATCAAAAAAAAATTGTCACTGTATGGCTAGAAAAACACTTTCTCACATTTGACCTGATGTGTGAGTTACATCTTTCTTAATTTTCCGAAATTCATGTAGAATTTCCATCCACCATGACGAACGTCCGGAGTGGGACATGGATGATGACTGGCAATGGAATAATGCATAATGGTACCACAGTCATCGATGATTATGGTCAGAATCTAGACAGACTTGGGGTAGGTTGTGATTATGGTCAGAATCTAGACAGACTGTCATTTGTATATAAACCCAAAAGTTTTGAGTGAAAATTATGTAAGGGAGGCAATAAAAACACAGACTAAACAAGGGACTATGTACCCTCAAGGTAGGAGACCATGTGCCCTCCTTATGTCGGGCAAATGATCACCTACTGGTACTCTTGGGCACATAGTCCGATATTTGGGCTATAATATATAGTATGTCATACCAGTATATTGATGGCACAAATACAGCTGTCTGATTGGTCGAGATGTGAAACTAATCGTGCAATATTCACGATATAGCACAGTTAGCACACACAAGCTCTCGGCAAGAGCAAAAATGCTTTTTTGACTCATGCCAGAATGTCAATATGATGTTATGATATAATAGCAATAAACCACATCCAGCAACAGTATACCTCTCGGTTTTGACCAGTTCACTTCACATATATACTCGCTATCGCTCGTGCATATATGTCGTGAACTGGTGAAAACCTTGTGGTATACCATCGCTGTGAGTGGTTTATGACTTAAATATACATGTACTATTCCAATCTCAGCAAATTCATTTGGGTTTATCTACCACTTTATCCTCTCAATAGTTTAAAAAAAACCCAGCACTTTGCATTGATTCAGATTTGACATGGTTGGACTTTGTAGGTCGGTGATCGGGTCGGCGTCATGAGGAAGGACGATGGTACGCTACACTTCTACGTGAATACCATTGATCAGGGCACAGGGGCTTACAATGTACCTGAGACTCTGTACGCTGTCATCGATCTGTACGGCCAGGCTGCACAGGCATCGATTGTGGATGCCAGAAGTAAGATCATTTGTCAGTGAATTCACAGGGAACTGCAAACTATTGGTTCAATAAACACCATAAAATGTAGTACTCTCAGGTCTCACACAAATAGTAATTGGAATTGAACTACAGAAAATTTGCAGATCCTGTCATCCCACCATTTATGCATACTATTTCAAAACTTAATCTGCCACCAAAGTCAAATATAGACCTACATAATGTTTTGTTTTTTTTATAATCATATTTGTTGCAGTGTCATAATATGTAATCAATACAGTGTTTGCAGCTCCCTGTGGTTAATTTTACTCTGTCAATATCACTTTATGCCACTTGGTGAAGTAGTCGTAGTTTTGGTCTTACACTAAGATCGCTGTGGAAAGTTTATTTTTATCCACTTGCAATGAACAATTATGTCGGAAAAATTGCAATTTTTTGCCTCAAATATTTTCAAAGGACAAAAATATCAGCATAAGATTTGCAGGGCTAAGTTGAATCAGATGTTGTAATTTCTGCGTATGATTCATTTCCATCTTCTGTTTCGATAAATTGCCAGTTCTGATGTGTCCTCAGATAAAACAAAGCAACATCTCACATAGATTTGCACAGGATATCAATTTTAAACATACCCAAGTACCTAATTTTTCAGAATTACCATATTTGATGATATTTTCAAGTTTGATTGCAAGGGTTTTTACAAATGAATTTCTGAGTGCTACCCATCCTCACCAACTGTTAACTAGTGTTCACCCCAATTCTGTGTAAACAGGCCTACACTCACCAAGTATAACACAGGGTTTGGGCCAAACCATTGTAGTGAAAGGGTTGATCCTTTGAACCCTGAACCTTTGGGTCCTTTGACATATGGGGATTTACCCCCTAGACCAATCTCAAAAGGTCAATTGTTGCGTGCTGGGTAATTTAGAGTTTTTCCTTTTCGTTCCTTTTTCCAGATCCACTTCCTCCAATAGATAACAACCCTAATTCCGTTCGAAACATGAACCACCATTCCGCAGGACTCAACCAGGCAGATAGCCCCGAATTACAATTCCATCAGCTCCATGGGGCCAATGCCACCATCACCAACAACGGCGTCACGGCGTGTCGCCCGAATGCCACGGGAGAATTCAACGACGCCATCGTGATTAGTAACCGACCACTGCGCATTGGTGAGGTCTTTGAAGTGCGCATTGAGAAAATGGTGGATAGGTGGTCAGGATCCATTGAAGCAGGTATTTGATTTCTGAAGAGGTTGTTCTGTATGATCGGTGTATTTACCAAAATTTTGGAACAAGCAAATGTTTCTGCCGCTTCCCAAAATGGTTGTGTTGGTATACCAAGGGAAACTGGTATAATAACTTGGAAAGCTCAGGAAACATTGGCTTACAGACCTTAGCTGTTCACTCCCAATACCCTGTTCACAAGTTCACTATCATGATTGAAATCGGTTTCGGACCAAACCATTGTGGTGAAATGGTGAAGGCTGCATTTTCATCTCAAAACAGAATGTTTTGCTGAAAGTTTTGTTCAGTAAAATTTTCAAAACATTTTTCTGTTATGATTACTGGTATATACATATCAGACTTTCCCATGCTAGGTTAGGGATAAGAGAAGCAAAGTATTGAAAAATTTACTGATATTTGAAACTCAAAGAGGCTGCTGTACTCTGTGAGCAAAAAAATTTAGTTTTCAAATTTTGGCAAAAATAAGATGGAATAAGTTCATCTGCTTCACAAACATGAAGTGGAGGAGTCCACTCAAACTGTGGAGCAGAAAATAATAGTGTTGCAGAAAGTGTTCCCAAGTCAGTGAACTTACACCGTGACACTTGAGTTTGTACTTATTCTCAGATACACAGGGGTCTTGCGACATATATATCTTGTGAAAGCTCTCAAAATTTCAAAAAGAATCGAAAGAGATCAAAACACCAACCATACATCATTGCTGAATGCATGGCCTGCATTCGACTTGTCTCCTCTCCACAAACTGCGCATTCCTGTAATATGGATTTAAATCCAACTTTCAATTTGGTATCAGTGAATACTACAGATCAATGCAGTATATCAGACAAACGGCTGCCTTTTGAAAAACATTTGGATGTCAGTGACTGATAGGATTATGTTGTAATGCTACAAACTCAATTTGTTGAATTTCCAAATGTATGATATCATTTCGGTAGATATCTCAAGTTTACATGGCTTCGTATTTTTGATCGTGTAACTGTAAATAGCTTTGGCAAATACTACCAAGCTGTCCATTTCATCTGTGACAAGACCACATTATTTTCGGTCAAATTTTCACAAAATTTCTCTTATTTTTTGCCCTTACAAGGTGTTACATCAATTTTACCATCTGAGTTAGACTTTCCAAATACGATGACAGACATCGATCATAATACATGGATGCTAAGGTAAGTTCTTCATTCTAGTTCTCGTGTTTTTATACAATTCAACCCACTGTCTATATAGGTCAGCCTTTTCTGTTGAAAGCCATAAGAATTTGACCAAAACATGATGGTGAAAGGGTGTAGAAAACTAGAAAACCTATTATATGCAATGATCATAATGGTACATTCAAAAGACAGAGTACATGCATCTCTCTTGTTAAACACATGACTTCAGTTTACGATGAACTTTTGTGTCTCTTTATCAAAGTGATGTTTCAATATTTATTGTTTACCAGTGGTTCTGCCGTGATGCAGGATGGAACCACGGTGAAAAATGGCTATGCACTTGACCTAGACACCATCGGTGTCAATTCAAGAATCGGTATGATGCGATCAGAGGATGGATCTTTACATTACTTTGTTGATGGACTTGACATGGGAGTTGCATGTACCAATATACCAGAAGGTAAGAACAAATCACCTGAACTATCATCATGATCACATGCACATCACATGATAATCACATGTATACCACATGACAATCCATGTGCACCACATGATAATCACATACATGTATCATCTCAGATTAAGAAGTTTAACCATTATCTCATCTAGGAATTCTAAAGTTGCACGCACAGATAGTCAATGTACATATGATATAACATTATACCAGCGTGTTGATAATTAAAATACAGCAGTCTGATTGGTTGACACATGAAAATAACAAGGCAATAGTCATAATATAGCACAGTTGGAACATTTGGAGAAAAATTCTTTCTCTTATGTTTCATGCCAGAATTTTAACATCAAAATCTAATGAAATAACAAAAACCACCCCTACAATGGTTATAGCACCTAGTTTCAGCCAGTTAACACCATATACTCTAGCTATTGTTCATGTATATATGTTGTGAACTGGTCAAAATCTGGCGGTATACCCATTGCATGGGCAAGTTTATTGCTTTAATAAATATTGATTTTATTCATTCACTTTGGCAGAGGTTTATGCTGTGATTGACCTGTATGGGCAGTGTGCGCAGGTCTCCATTGTACAGCATACCAGTAGAGACAATCACACTCTGACCAATGGTAACATTACAGCTATTGAGAGACCAATACCAACAGTATTGCCAGGTAAGTATTGCACTGCCACGTAGCAGGATGGTGTGTGTGTACTGCCCTCTGTGGCAGCATTGCATGAAAACTTCCCATCAGTAGACTTGAAAAGGTACAGATGGTCTACAAGGAAACTTTATTCAAATTTGAAGGTAGCGCAGGGAGACTGAATTGCTGGGATACTTGTATTTACAGTAACAGAATGGCAGATACACGTATGTGTATATCCTATTTTCATCACAGAATTAACACATGCTACCCTTATACATAGATCATATAGAATGTCAAATAGCGGTAAATTGTAGGTAAATTCACCCCTCTGTTTTTTGGAGCATTCTATTTGTATGCTAATAACAATACAAAATAATGCATTCACACAACAAAAGAATATGCATATTATACATTGTTATGTAAATTGTCACTACTTTGTTTATCTTAGCTGTGGAGAACACTGAATTTGTTTCTGTAACTCTAAAATTTGCTCTGTGATCCTTGATAGCAATTCTGTTCTTCACCATTGAAGAGAATGGTTTAAAGTTTCCTGAAAGCAAAGCATGAGCAAAAGTTTAAAATTTTCGTTTTGAGGGCACCAATTAATTTACTTCTTGATGTGTCAATTTTACTTGTGATGTGTACATGTATATTGCAGGAATCCTCCATAAATTCCATCAATACTGCGGCAAGAACGTGGCAGTCAAGAACAATTCATGTATGACGTGTAGGATACGAAGCTTTAATCACGGCATCACGTTCAGCTCACGGCCACTGAAGACTGGTGAGCTATTTGAAGTAAGTATTAAAGCCCGTTCGCAGCATTGAGAGATTGCATTTACATTCGCAGCATTTAGAAACCCCTGGAGGTAGAAAAAAGCAAGAAAATTATACTTAATGAAATGCAGCAATACTAGTCATTTCTCTGAAAGATTCCTGCGTGAAAATATAATTTGGAAAGACCTGTTCTTTATTTCAAAGTTTAGAACTGTCATCTTTTGTTACACTTTGGTCTTCCAAAGTGTTGAAAAGTCATAATGTCCACACAGAGAGTCATTTACCCCTTTCAGGAGGTATGTAAGGGTGCCGGAAATCGACAAGTGCGGGGCCAAAGTGAGGGCCAGCACAATCAAAGTGCGAGCGAATGTGAGGGCTTGGAGTGAGGGCTCTCACAATCGAAGTGCGAGCAAATGTGAGGGCTTGAAGTGAGGGCTCTCACAATCGAAGTGCGAGCGAGTGTGAGGGCTTGAAGTGAGGGGTGCCTTGAACCGATCAAATTCGGGCTCAGGCATACGAAAAATGAGAGTCAAAGTCATTTTCAACGTCGAATGAAAACTTACTATCTCCAGTACACAGTCGCGGGGCGGCATAGCTCTGTGAACAGTTGAACGGCTGAGCGCTGAACGAGTACACAATGACATGCGTACAGATCATGACCCATTACATCACTTCAGTCTTTTTCGTTAACCTTTTCGTGTTTTTTAGTCAATGCATTTCAAATATCACAGATATCCTTTTTATTATTAATACATGCAACTC
>LD342882.1:465807-480376 GCA_001465055.1 Ptychodera flava | reverse complement strand
TTGACAAATTTTTTCCGTCAGGGACGTCATGTACTTTAATAGCCGTTCGCTCATGTCGTGAAGCTTCGATTGATGCTGTAGCTCCATGCATGCTCATACACAGGGCTGCGCCGTTTACACTTCAGTGGAGATCGTATCGCGCTTTTAGAAGTGACTTTGTTCACGTCTTCATTCGATCAAGGTGAATTTAGTACTGATTTTCGCAAGTCTCAACCCTCAAATACGCTCGCACTTCGATTGTGAGAGCCCTCACTTCAAGCCCTCACATTCGCTCGCACTTTGATTGTGCTAGCCCTCACTTTGGCCCCGCACTTGTCGATTTCCGGCACCCTTACATACCTGCTTTCAGACTACTTATTGTTGGCACCTGTATATACAGACGAGTAGTAAGTATCACTGAAATATGAGATGAGGTTAAGGTTTCGGATGTTAAAAGTAAGACGTGGTATCTCAGCATACAATATTAGTCCATGGTTACTCTACCATAGAGTAACCATGGTTAATCATATAGCTCTCAGCAGAATTACAGATCCACAGAATCAAGCCCAACCACGAAGTGAAAAATACGCAATAAAATAATATCACAATCTTTCTCTTCCAGATTAAAATTGAGCAAGTCAGTAAGAGGTGGTCTGGGTCGCTACAAATAGGACTGACGACGTTTGTACCTTCTGAGTCCCTACCACAAAACAGCCTACCGGCCATGGCTGGTGAATTCCCGTGCAAGCTTGTCTGGATAATGCAGGGCTCAGAGATCAAACACGACGGTGTTGTTCTGAGAGAAAATTATGCCACAACTCTCGACAGGCTTGAGGTGGGTGTTCTTGTTGTCATTTCAGGTTTTCAAAGGTAGCCACCTAGGTGTGGACACATCTGTTTTATTTGTGGTGGTTCCCCAACTACAATATAAAGTAAAACCAGTTCTGCAGGCTAGTTCAGTACATGTAGTTGTGATATACAATGATAGCTCTATTGATTGCGATAGCCAAGTTCTCATGATGAAGACAGCAAGATAAGTACTTCCAGCCATTGCATTTATATAAGCTATGCGGCCCTTGTGAGTGACAGGTAAGGTTTCTTAAAAAAACTGGAAGACAAGGAAGTGAAATATGTAGTTTAATGTGATTCTTCATATACTTCCATGAGTCAGCAAAGTGGAATAGAAAATCACTGGTATGAGATGAAAAGGTAACCCTTTGAGTGCCAAAGTCTATTTTTGTCCCCTTTATAAAATACACTGCAGTAAAATTTTCTCAGATTTTTGCCAAAATTTTGAGAAAAAACTGTAGCCAATTAAATATGATGTCCATTTGGTCCAAAATTATTAAAAAAGGACAGAAAAATTCATAAAAATTGATAAAATGTTGCATTAAAATTTTGGCGGGGAAAAATTACAGCTCTCAAAGGTTAAAGACACTGAGTGCCATTCTTTAAATTTCAATTCATGACTTTTGTCTAATCTCAAGATTTTTAATTCAGTACCTTCCATTACATTGTCACTCAGGTCTCCAGACACATGCAAAATTCCATTTGATTAACTCTATTTTATGTGACATTTGATATTTTTCATTTATTTTTATCAGATTGGCAATCGAGTTGGCGTCAAGAGATGTGCAGACGATACAATGCATATAGTTATCAATGGAGAGGACAAAGGAATAGCTGCTACAGGAATTCCAAAGGTAATTGGTAATGTTTACTGGTAGTTTTGAAGAAAACAATAACACAATACAGTATGTCTACTGAAGATTAAAATAGAAAAATGACAATAATGTGATGTTATGGTGGACATTTATTTTCATCTAAATGGCCAGTAGCTTTATTTTGATGATTTCTTCACTCGTTTTGTTTTGTATGGCAACTGCAGTTTCGTGTTTTACCCTCTAAAGCATGTTGAGGTACACAGTATTCAGCTTGTCAACTCAGCCTGTACATGTGTAAACTGCATTGTTATTGCTGATAAGTGAATTCTAGTCTGGACTTTGTAATTTGAATGTCAACAATAACAGTGCGCTATCATATGGAAACGCTGTGTTTGCAAGGTAGATGTTTCAACATTTGTATTTTGGAACAAAGTTTAGTTCAGTAAGAATCTTTAGTTTCTTAGCTTTCTGATGTGTGCCATATTGCAGGGTGTGTATGCCATTGTGGATCTCTATGGTACGACAGAAAGTGTCAGTATCGTCAGTTCAGCTGTGGATGACCAGGACTCAACCAGGCCACCGTCGATTGCTTCAGACATATCTGACGAATCCAGTGAGGTAAGCTTTCCTCCACTGCCTCTGTAAAATAGAGATACCCACACTAAAATTGTTGCCCATTCATATGTGTAAGTGTCACTGAGCAAAGCAACTGTACATGATGGAAAAAATTCAATGCACATCTGCAGAATGCTGGGCCCATCTTTCTCATGGTACTAATCGTCTCTTATCTGTGGAAACCTTTCATAGTGAATAAATAAAAACATACCCCTTAGATAATGTATAAGTGTAACATAGCTAGGCTTGGACCCAGCTAACTGAAATTATGCAATGAGAGAATTCATCAGAAAGTAAGAGTGTACAGTGTGTAGTGTAGTTCAATAGTATGCAGTCAGTCCCTGTCTGTGGATTCATCAATATGTATGCCACAGTGTTGCAGTACTTTTCTATATATCTATCTATCTATCAATCTCTGCATCTATCTATCTGTCTATCTATCTACCTAGTATCTGTCTATCCATCTATCAATCTGTCTATCTATCTACCTAGTATCTGTCTATCTAACAACTTTATATAACATCTAAAAGAAAATGATACCATCTCCCTTTTGAGTGCTAGTGGCAACACTGATTAAACGTGAAGGATATCAACCTAAAATTATTGTTTTTGCCTTTTAGGTCATTTCCAGGCCTTCAAGGTCATTTCCAGCTAAATTATGATAAAATACAGGGAATATTACAAATAGCTGTCTAATAAATCTCCTCAATTTTTAATTTGTCAATATTCCTATTTTGTCCATTTCAGGAAGTAAATGGTGCAATAGACGCTGACAGGACAGAGCCTGTCTTTATTGAATTTCAAGAGAATCATGGGAAGAATATTCAACTCTGCAATGGTAATCTGACGGCGTGTCGGACGGCAAGTTACAACCAAGGAGTGGTTGTAAGCAGCAAACCATTGCCAAAAATGCAGTTATTTCAGGTCAGTTTCGTAAGGTAGAATGTGCACGAAGACAGATATTCAGACACTCAAACTTTTACAATTCTTTTCTGATCTACCACCTGTGGGGCTTATTATAAAGCTCTTGGAGTAAGCAAAATGTTCAATGTCTTAATTTTCTGAAAATCAAAACTTTTATTTTTCTTCATAGAGTTAAAATAGGACTGGCAGCCATTTTGATTTTCAAAAATGAGTAAATGTCAGGTAATTTCTTTCCCTAGTTCCAAACTTTGTACGGGGACCCCTGGATTTTAAAGTAATTTGATACAAGAATGGTTGAAAGTTTCACTGAGGAAAGTTTGAGCAAAAGGATAAGTTTTTCACTTTTGAGGCTTTCAGTCCTACAGTGAAGACTTAATTTTCTGATTTTCACAAAAACAAAATGATTAAATCTTTATTTTGTCCACAATAGACGCTGAGTTTACATAACCAGTAGCCCAGAAAAGTATAAGTTTTAATTACAAATTTGAGAGGCTGAATATCTGCTCCAAGGCATATTCTATCGTGACATGTAAAGAGTTGAGAATTCCATTAAATGAGCACTGTGCAAATAATCTGGTAATCTTTCTTTCTTGAAATGTGGAATGCCAGAGCCCTGAACTTGACACTGTTTTGTTTTGCTATCAATCAACTTGTGCGAACATGACACTGCATTAGCAGCTGCCATTCTAGATGGTAAATATGCATGTTGAATTTGTCCTCTTGAATTCCATTTACGGTTTTTAGGGCTCTAACAATACATTAACTTAAATAATGGGTAATTCGTTTTTGTAGTACAAAATTTTGCATGGTGACCCCTGAATTTCATTTTTGATTTGAAAGAGAGTGATGCAAAGTTTCCTTTCAGTAACATTTTGCAAAAGTTCAAGTTTTTCAGTTTTGGGGTGCGTACTACCTTAATACAGCCATTCTCCCTGCTGTTCGTAGCATCAATGCAGCCTCAAGTTGGAATGTTTTAAAAAATTGATACCTTTCAGCACATTAATGCTCCAATAC
Organism: Ptychodera flava; assembly: GCA_001465055.1. NCBI lineage: Eukaryota > Metazoa > Hemichordata > Enteropneusta > Ptychoderidae > Ptychodera > Ptychodera flava. The sequence goes on along the minus strand of LD342882.1, from coordinate 476,180 downwards.
TCTTCCAGGTTTCAATAGATCAACTTAATTCAAGATGGACGTCGTCGCTTCAAATAGGAATTCTTGGTTTCTCCCCGGAAAAGTTGAATTTTCCACCTACGGCCAGCTCCATAAAGAAGTCTTCATGGATTGTTCAGAGTAACTCTGTCTTCCACAATGGGGTCAAGGTCAGTACAAAGGTCAAGGTCGATACCTGTTAATGACTTTGGTGAATAAATATTGGCAGGCTGTGCTATAAGGATATTGTCTTAATAAGAGTTTTTTCCCCATAATGGTAACACATTGGTATGTGAAATCTGACCATAGTATCAATAAAATTACTCTAGACATATAATATGCAAAATTAAGTTCAAATGGTTTTCCTGGCTTTTATTCATCAATAAATTCAACAATAGTTTGTAAATGATAGTTGAAAAGGAACTTAAGCCTGGTCTGTCAAATCCATACACAGACGTGTTTATGAAAACAAAAACAATGTTACAGGTTAGCAAATTTAGCATTTCAGATGTTGTGATGTGGAGAATTGGCATCACAGAAAATCAATATTCATGCAACATAATGTCTGAAAGCTGTGTTGGGTTTTATAGTACAGTTGATTTTCATGGGTGATGTGCATTTGCTGGTTCATTAAAATTGCAAATTCAGTTGTTAGAGCAGAAAACACAAGTTGTCCCAGACTCAGAAACTGCTTACTGTATTCACCTAGTAGGAGCAAAAGTTGACATACCTGACCTTTTACAATCCAGGTGAAAGAAGATATCGGTCCAAACTTGGATAGTCTGCAGATAGGACACAAAGTTGGAGTCATGTTGGACAACGATAACTGTTTACACTTCTACGTTGACGGGATTGACCAAGGTATCGCGGCAAAGAATGTACCCCCTGTGTCGTACGCAGTGGTAGATCTCTATGGACAGTGCGAGCAGGTAGGTCCATTCAGTCAAAATTGTCTGGCGCTCAAATTTGCATATATCCATAAATGGTAATAATGGCCAGGCATGCCTAGTGTGTGTACTCATGGACTATCAGCCGCACCATACATGTACAGTATTGATAACACATCCTGTGTAAAAAAAGTGTTTGAATTAAGAAAGAAATAAGCGTTATCAGCAAGTTTAACCTGTTCACCCCAATTTCCTGTAAACAGGTCCACAATCACCATTGCTAACAATGAGTTTGGGCTAAACCATGGTGGTGAAAGGGTTAAAGATGAGAAATTTTCTGGAAGGAAGAAAAGATCAATTATAGCAAAGTCTCAAAAATTAAAGCTTCACACCTCAAAAGATAAATTGACAGTGGCAGTCTTTTCATGGAATAATATTTCCAATTCTTCCAACATATGGCATGTATGCTCAATGGTTTTGTTCTTACGTTTATTGTCTACAAATCAGGATAAACAGCATACATGTATATTACATCAATTCTCAAATACTGATTCTTGTTCCAGGTTACCATAGTGACAGACGATACTTCACTGGCAGCCAGTCTCCCAGTGGAGGAGAGAGAGAAACACGACATGGAGGATGGTAAGACAAGGGACCGTAATCTTTAAGTTGAAATCAGTGGCGATTATTGAAAGTAAAATATTATCTTTTGAAGATTTGTATGATAAAAAGGAGTTAAATTATCATTTTATCCCTCAAGAATATGCAAGCATATTAATAATGAAGTACACATGCAGTGCCCTTAATCTCTGATAAACAGAGCTTGAGGTGCAGAGTATCCACGTATCTGTTACAAAATTGATGATTTTGTGCAACGTATCTCAAATAAGCTACTCACTTCTTTTTAGTATTTCTATACCCTCCATAATGTGACCTGTTCACCCCCGATTCCCTTTAAAATGGTCTGCCCTCACCATAGGTGACAATGGATTTGGGCCAAACCATCACTGTGAAAGGGTTAACCAATACCCACCATCTTCTGTTGTTGTATTTCCAGGAATGAAGGAGAGCATATGTACGACACCACCAGTCAGCGATAGTAATCTTATAAGGAACTGTGAATTTCAAAATAGATGTCTTAGGTTTAAAGCTACGATAGGATTGCCAGGTAAGTGGTGACTTGTCTTTGTATTCAAGATATAAAAGTTCATGAGAAAAGTCAGTATGTTAAAAGCAATAGCTATTACAGCAGTTGCAATTGCACCTACCATCACCTGCTAACGAATGCTGCCATGTCGCAGATCATTACAGTGTAATATACTGGTATTAGTTGTTTGACGTTCAATATTTTTGATTTTTTTTTCAGAGGGCTATTTTGATGCTGATCCCAAGGCAAATACGTGTTACTGTGAAACATGTCATAAAATCCGCGGAGACGAAGCTTATTACAAACGAGGGCAGCCTCCAAAGGATTATGCATTACCATTTGGATGGTGTAGGATAGCACTCAGGTAAGTGCTTGTGTGAAAGAAAAGAATTATGCAAAACGTGGATTACAAATTATTATTGGTTAGAAATCTGTCAAATTCCTTGATAACACAATACAGGCTAATAGTTTATTTTCCAAAGACCTACGGGTATTGAATCCCTAGGTAAGGAACGATGGGCTAATGGTATATATTCCAGGAACTTAGGGGGTATCCAATAGTGTGAAGTGACCTAGGGGAAACCAGGAACACAAAACATAATCGTGAATGAAGACTTAGATTTCACATACAATGTGCAGTATTTGCTGTTATACTGGAGCATACTCAACATGTTCAGTATAAGTTGTTTTTTCTTTTTTCCAGAAATTTTGATCACAAAATGAAATGTTTTTTTTTTTCACCCTCCAACAGGGCGGCACCTAGGTCTCATTTATTGAATGTTTCCAAACATTGGCACATTTCATATAGTGGTACAAAAGTAGGAAATATTAGGAAAATATTAGATAAAAGTGAATTACTCATACCAGGTAAGTTGCTTTTTTTATAGACATGTTCAACAGAAATGTATCCTTTGGGTTAGATCCTTATATATGTCATTTCCATAGTTTCAATCAAAATATTGGTTGTAACAAAGTATGATTTATCTCATTCCTTTGAGAATAATTTCAGAAGGTCTTGTCAAAACTTTGGGACAAATATTGCATATTAGCGATGAAGCTTTGACTCCATTAGTAATGACAATAGACTTTAAGATTCAACCATATACATCGGTGTCTACCAACTCCAACCCAAACAACGACTGAAGGCACAGTTTGAAAATCCACTCTCCAACAAAATTTCGTTGGGATCAATCATATTGTACAGTTGAGTTTATTGACAGCATATATGATAAAAATTACTCCATTTGGGATGATGGCACTATTTGTTATCAGGTAACAGAGCTTGATTACCATTTGAATGAGGCTAAAACTTTATTTTGCATGTTTGATAAGCTTGTTGTGTCAGTTGTTGGCGGTACTTCATTTCTTTGAGTTCAGCGCGGTAACCTACACACTGCACCTTCAGTTGTTGTTCGGGTTTGAGTTGGTGGAGACCCATACTCGACTGAATTTTCTTCAGAATGACCCCCGTTTCAACAGGACACTTTCCTCACATTTCTATCATGTCTCAGGCAGTCATCTATATTTTAGCAGTGGGAGCGATGAGCCAATCACATGCCTTCAGCATGCAAACAATTTATTATTCTGTATTCATAATTTCTGTTTCAGATTCTAGTTACATGTTGTCCGATGGAAATTCATCAAACTCTAGGGGAGATTACGCTGACAACAGGCAGCATAAAAACTTTGATAAAAGTCAGATTTATATGTCCCCAACTCTACGCTATGCAGGCCATGAAATGTTTGCTGAACCTTACAAGTAAGTACCAGGATGTATGACCCCCGGGGTCACTGTTATCTCAGTGGGGTGAGCAGATCGTTTTCAGATTCACAAACCCATGGATTAGTCGCAAAAAAGTTCACAAGTCAAGCCTCTAATTTGGCCAGCCCTAGACGTCAATATGTTAGTACTGGCCCGGATAATTTACTAGTCTGTTAGACTAATAGAAGCAGAAACTGACTTCTGGCCAAATCATAAAAACTAAAGTGACCATGAGCTTGGGCAAAATAATTTACTCCCCATGAGATATCTGACAACCAAATAATAACTACGTCACAGCTCCAGTTATCTACGCACTGTTACAATATCCTAAGATGGGCTGAATGAAAATTATTCATGTTACTTCAACAGTGGTGTAAATATTATTGAGTAAGTCTACATAAATAAGTATTTTACCTTCTTAGAGGGACAAAGTTGCTGGTTTTTGAGCTTTTTTTCATGAATTTTTTGATGTGAAAAGCAGTTCGTGTTGTTTGACTTCATGACATATGCTAAAAATACAGGTCAACTATGCACAACCTCAACCAGACAAAATTAAACATTCAGTGAAATATTTTACGGGACTTACCAAAAAATCCAGTTCAAAAATGCAAGTGCATCTCTCACCATACATGGCTGAACCTACACTGTTACAGACAGTTCGGACCTCATGCAAGTGTGCCTTTCATATAGACAAGGATAGCAGCTTTTCCTTACATTGTGGCAATGTTTATTTGGCATAGGAAAACAAGTCGTTGTAGGAAAAATCCATACTGACATGAGGTCAAAAATACAATCACCTGCTTGCATTCAGCAAAGGCGTTATTTTTGACACTTTCGCATGTATGATGTGTCATCATTTTGTACAGTGAATGACTTTATGCAAGTATTCCGTGTTTTCTTGATATCACAAAAAGTTTAAAAATGAGTGACTTTGTCCCTTTGATGTTGGCTATTACAAGGAGAATATACAAAATATTTGCATAGTGCAAGAGACACCTTTTTCTACTGCTAAGTGCTTCACAGCTAATGTTTTACCAGGGCCCAGATGAATCAAGTGTACCAGGACCCAGATGAATCAAGTGAAACATAGCATGGAATCTTATATCAACGTCAGTTTTCATCATTCTTTTTCAGGTATAAGGACCCCAAGACTCAAACTTGGCACATCGCCAGGGTGGCATTTCAAGTTTGCATCAAGCCAGGGAGCTACAAAAGTGGACCCCCTAGCCTAGGAATAAATGAACCCATAGACCCGCTGTTCAGTAACAATGAAATTGAATGGTATGCCAAAGAAAAAGGAGCGACGGTTTTGCAAGCTCTTCTCATTAAGATCGAGTGATCTTTATCTCAAACCTATCTCCATTTTCAACTACATAGATCCATTGTCAAACCGGAAGAGAAAGCGGTGTCCCGTCAAAGCATCTGCTTGGATTGGACAACGAATGATGAACTTTGACCTCATGAATATTTAAACAGCACCATAGGAGCTTCATTGATTCGATGGACTTTCTTCCATTTCAGATTCTGTGTTTGTACTACAGTTTTCCGAAATGATCCTCTAGATGTATGTCGCTCATAAGAACTATCTATTTGTACTCGTTATCTCAATGGTGGCACCGCTACGAGTTTCAATGACGTAAACGTGTTACAAACACCGCTGCACCGTCGTATCGAATGCGTAATTGTAAAATCGTGTATTTGCAGATTTGTTTGCTTTGGGAGGAGGAACTGGGCAGTGTATACCACACTTACAGTGCACAGAACAGTATCATGAAACCGTACTAGTCTATAACTGGAGGAAGTGAACTAATGCAAAAATATCCAGTTTGTGAATTCAAGAATTATTATGCCGATGTATTTTTACTCATCATGGTACAAGTGAAGGTCATTTTTATTTGCACTGTGTCCATCATGTGCACCCTTCTCTCTCTCTCTCTCTCTCTCTCTCTCTCTCTCTCTCTCTCTCTCTCTCTGACTCTCTGAAAGTACATTTTGAACATCAATACAAGCTGGAAAACAATAATCAAGACTTCTCTCACCTCTTCAGGCATTAAGTGTTACGGTGCTTTTTCAATTTTGAAAGCAAGAATGACATCACAGACTATTACATACATGTCCATATATCATAATAAGTTGTTGTTATGAAAAGTTGTCATTTATGATATCATCAGAAAGAAAGTGAAACTGTCAGACTGAAATCATATGACACTAGGTGGTACTCTCATTCTGACTTCAGCACAGGCTGGCACCAATGATGTACAAAGACTCCCCAAGTTGATGGCATACCTACATTCATGGTAGTCAGTCTCTGTACCTGTGAATAATTGAATGCTGGGGAGCATTGATGCCAAACAAGCCTATCACTTTGTGCCACACTGGAAAAGGATCCCCTAGGCTGTGAGAAACTATTCTAAAAAGTAGTAATGTATTCAGCATCATAGAGTGTACAGTACTTCTTCCTGGACACTAATTTTAATCGTTGTGCGATATTCTGATGTGTAGTGAACTTGGTGTAAGAAAGTTTTGATAGCAATTAGTTACAAAGAAAGGAAGCGTTCTCTTCAGAATGCAATTCAGGGCTGCAATTTGCTGTACAGAAATATTTGCTGAATTAAGAGCAGTTTCAGATATTGGTGTAAAGATAAATTATTTATCACGATTATTTTGGTTCAAATGTCACGAACTTGCATTGTAATGGCTAGAATATGTTCTGGAATTCAAGGATGAGTTTTTGTCTCGTTTCACAAGATGAGTATGAGTCAGTGTCTTGCCAAAGTTCGTTGTATATTACCAGTTTAAGTGTCGCTGTGTCAGTATCGTAAGAATATGTTGTCAGTCACATGGTAATAAGGTAATTTGTTACACTTGAAACTGTCACCCAGGACCTTGAGATCTGCTGTGGAATATCCAATGCCAAAACCGTTCCCATGAACATCAACGGTGCCTATCAACCTCCAAGTACAGAAAAATGGAGTCTTTATCGCAACATTCCTAGTTTACAATCCGTCAGTCAGGATCGAAATAATGCCATCTGCTGTCAAAGCGGTCACTGGGAGGGCAGAGCGCCCTCTACAGTCGTGATCCACATCACACAACTGAATTGATGCATTTGCAGTAACTTTAGTTAGATGTTCCATTGACATGAAATGTGATCCAGCCACCAAGATTTATTGATTAGGTCTGTTACTTTGTCTTCATGAAAGTCAGTAATTTTTGCAATTGCAAAAACTTGTTTACTGATACTCATAAAAATGTTTATTTTTTGGCACTCCAGAAAATAGTAAACCATTTGTCTTCAGGAATTATTCCTCCAAAATCTTACCACAAAATGGACCTGTTGTAGCAAGTATTGTAAGATATCCATTGAAGTATCGTTCGATTAAATTATGTTTTTAGGCCAGTTTTACCAACTTGCATTACAAAGATAGGCTTACCAAAGTACACATCACCAAGAATCTGGTTACCGGAATGAAATATGTTTAAGTTACAAGATGTTGCCTAAATTGAAAATGGGTGGATATCTAACTTCTTTTCAAGTTAAAGATGCAAATGATGTTGAAGGATAACCTGGGGATTCAAAAAAGATTCTGTAGCTGAATTTAATCAAGGCTGAATGTTGTGACCAACCTCTTGAGAGTATCTTTATGCGCTGACAAAAGTTTATTAGAATTTATTTCTTCGTGGGCTGAGATATAGAGAACGCAGCTTTTGATCTTGTTCAAATGTCATGGTTTCTCATGCTTTGTGTTTCAGGCGTAAATCTGTTCAAGGCAGTTTGTTGAAAGGTCACTGGTTATAGGTCGTGTTCTCTAATATAGGCAAAGGTATGCAGGAAGTGATATTTGTGTCACCTCAAACATGTACTCGGAGCCACCTCTCTCCCTCTTTTCTCAAGTCTTTTTGAATCAATAGAGTCACTCTACAGTAATGCAACACAGGACTATTCCAAATTTGAAAGGGGGGTGAAGTTGGAAGTGGGTGAACTGCAAATGATGAATGTTTTGTCTTGTGCTGTCTTTTTGAATTAATGTAAGAATTTACAGTGTCTAATCATTTACATTATAGTGAAAACAACGTTGTGTTGTTGTTTTGGGTATAATTATGTATTCCTGTTCGTGTGTTTAATTTTTCCCACTGAAATTATCATCATTACTTTCACTCGTAGAACATTGAGAATGAGTTACAAAAAATGATTCATCCTCTATCAATTTCTTTGTTATATGATGTCATCGTGTTCCAAATAAAATGTATGTTTCCTCTGACAGTTCACGCTTCAATAGCTTTTTTCTGATACGGAAAATTAAGTGTTAATGGCTGTGTTTGTCAAGGTTTTTTTTTTCAATGACAAACTACAAAATGGTGCATGTACAACTATAAATGTAACGGTTGTATTAAATTATTCAGTCAAATCATTAATTATACATACATGATTACCATGTCACCCCTTCTTTTTGTCAAATGGTCTGATCCAACCGTCTAGTATCAATGGGTTCATTCCATATTTAAGAGAAATAGGGGATTTATCTCTAGTTATGTACATATTGTTGATATTAATTTCAAAGAGTTTTTTTCTTTCATTTTGCTGACACTAATGAAGTTTCTGCACCTTAACATGTTTTGCTGCCTTTGTTCATGAATAGGTTGATGTAAGATTGTATAAGTTTGCAGATGTTATTTTCGTGTACAGTAAAACATTTTTTTTTGTATCAGTTTAATTCACCGTATGAATCTACCATGATTTGTCATAGTGAGTCAGACTTAGAGTGGAAAATCCGTCTCTTGAGGGCGCTCCATATGTTCCCCCATAAGAGGAGGGGAGCGTCCTCGAGCGACAGATCTTTCAGTCTATATCAGACTTTGCTTGTAAGGTGTGAATTCTGGCTGTGGTTGTTCGCAGTATGATCCTGTATGAATGGCAAAAGATTATTCTTATGGTGTATCTAGCAAACGTCTAATGAGGTCATGAAATGAAATGAGTTATTTTCTTGTCAGTGTGCATGTCACTTCAATAAAAACATGTTTCTATGTCTTCCTCCTCACCCCCAACCTCACCCCCATGCTGCAAGTATAAAACGATTACGAAAAGGTAGGATAGGCCTGTAGATCATGCAAGGGGCGGTCAAATTTGGAATAATTCATGGTTTTCCCTCCATATCCTTGAAAAAATTGCAAGCATCGCCCTTTAATTTACTTTTCTCAGCAGAAATATCTCCTTTGCCATGTGGCTAAGACGATTTTCCAATTTCAAGCACAGAAAAAGAATCATGCTGGGAACTGAACTATTTGAACATCTGTAGCATTGCTTGTAGAGCTCAGGTACACTGGGCCCTCGACAGTATTCCATCATTGCAAGTGGTACCTACNTATCATAAGCTTATCATTGAGAGAAAGACATGACTGTAGCCAACAGAACTTTTCCTTGAGTGTGAAATCGTTTTTCAAAAATTTGCATTGGAAGAGATTTGTCTTTTCCAAATGTTTTATATATACGTCAGTGTTTTCGCTAATATCTATCCCATTCAAATTGAAGAGCAAAAATCATTAACCATTTGATCACCAAAGTCTATTTTTGTGCAATTTTGTCCCTTTTATAAAATAAACCCCAGTCAATTTTTCTCAGATTTTTGCCAAAATTTTGAGAAAAACACTGTAGAAAATGAAATGTGATGTCCATTTGGTCCGCAATCATCAAAAAATTACAGAAAAATTTACAAAATTGGTAAAATTTTGCACCAAAAATTTTGGCGGGAGAAAATTACAGTGCTCAAAGGGTTAAATTGATGAGAAGCTATCATTTCTGGTTCAAGCTGATAATTGTTTGCAGTAGGCCCTATGTTCTATGTCCTTTGGTTTTATGATTAAATGAAAATTTTTTAGCATGCATTACTATCAACAAGTGAGTATGCACTATTTTACTGGGGTCAAACTTTGAGTAAAGTTTGGCAAGTTTTTGTATTGAATTGAGTAAATCTGTTAGGCTGGGCTATTACTAGAAGGCTTCCATTTTCACAGTAGGGTGTGTTTAACCATAAGTTATGTGATGACAGGATATTATACTAAAATTGCCGTATAATCCAGGACTTTTTTCAAAAGCATACTGCACAGATCAATGTTTTAGGAAAATGAAAAGAAAATATGAAAGATACTATACAAGTGAGTATGAAACTAAACAAAGTTTTACATACGTTGCCAATATACAAGTTAATTTGTACTCCAACCACTGACGGCTCGATTGGGAACGACAGTGAGAGCGCCGCCAGTGTTTACGGGATAAAGATGTTTCAGTGAGTAATACATAGAAAGAATTCGGGCTGTAAAACCAGATGAATTATGAGCGAGATTACTTTAGTTTGGATCAGTACTTTACAGCTTACAATTATTTATTTTTCATCACATCTTGGAAGTCTGAATTAGGAGTTGATTTGAGCGAACCAGGATTTACTTTTCAGAGACAGTACTGAATGTACAGTAACTCACAGTACAATAAATTACCCACAATTCTCTTTGATTTGTACACATGAAGGTTACTTTTCTAAAAACTTTTTCAGTTCTGCATGTAAGCACTAGTGTGCAGCATCAG
>LD342882.1:427753-451020 GCA_001465055.1 Ptychodera flava | reverse complement strand
TACAATGTTCGCCGTTGTCAATAGCGACCGGCTGAAAGCGCTGTTCCATAGAAATAATGCTTCGCGGAATACCGTACACTGAGGCATACTTTTGGGCCGTAGTGTTTGTACAAAGATTCAGCTGGTCGTATATGTATATGACTTTCATAATTTGAGTTGTAAATTATAACTTTTCTTCATACTGTATGTAAACTCGGGTTTGTCTCAGATTTTTCACAATGCCAATACAGGAGTCAGCAATCCTTTCCAGATACACTAACTAGCCTCTACGCCTGTAGCTCCAAAAAAGTACCAGTCCAGCATCAGAAAATCCACTAGCCCCTCAGCCCCGACAGTTTTTCATTTTGTTCAAGTTAACCATTATCAGAAAGTGTTGTACATTTGAAACATTCTGCTAGTATGCTGCTGGTTATCTAACAATGAAATGCATTTTGTGTAAGTACATGCTGTAGAAGTTTTTTTTCTCTCCATCAATATTCTCAATTCACAAATCTACGAGGCTAGTAGATGCAAAAAAGTGCTAGCTTGGACAGAAAAAGTGCCAGGCCATGAGGTTGGACTAGTGTATTAACTCACCCCTGCAATATAAATTTGTGTTTTTTGGTTTGATTTTGAACTTTGCTGTGACAGGCACAAACCGGTCACATCACATTTCATCGTTGCAATCATTTCACATCAAATCAAACCTTCACGTACTAGTATACCTGACATTTATTTGATTTTGGATGGACTATTGCGCCATGGGAAGGAAAGGTAAAAAAATGTGGTGAAAATTGTCAAACATTGTTCAGATTTATTGCCTTTGTTTGCAAACTAATAAGGTGGCTGGAAACTGATTAAAAGAAAGTGGAAAAAATTGTGTGCTCTGCTTACTCTAGGATAATCCCAAATCTCAGAATACAAAATTTGTATGACCTTACTCTGACAATTTTCATTTAAGGATAATAATGTAAGTCCATAGCATCAACAGATTTCTAACCTCAATGTCAAAATTGTGTCTCACTTAAAATCCAAAAATCTGATGACTGTTGAGCTTAAATCAGGAAGGTTTTGAAATAAATCATCCAATTTGCTCAAAAAATAATATCAGAGGGTTCACAATTCATTATGCGAAGACATGTCGCTGCAACTGCTGTTGTTGTTTTCTGTAGATTTAACGGCAGAGTTCCGATGGACCGGGAGTCTTACGAGTTGAAAATGAGGCCACCATTCACCAAACAAGAGTACGAAGATTTGAAACTACGACTGAAAGTACAAGGTAAACCACGCCTGCAGATTTATTTCAACCTTTCCGCCCAGTCTCCATAGTTTTAATAATTTCTTTAATAATTTCAGTGGCCATTTCAAAAGAGGGAAGGGCTTCTTTTATAAAAAGACATGCCCGCTTACAAAGAATGAGGAATAACAATCATTTTGATGGCAACATAAATGTAAATATATAAGAAGTACATGTTTTTCTTTATCTGTTCATGACATCGGTTGATGTTAATCTCAGCTTTTTAGCTCCCTTGCCTGCATTGATTATAACTGGTACCTTTCTTGCATGTGTGTTCTGTCTATACATTATTTATTTGTTTGTCTGTTTGTTTGTTTGTTTGTTTGTTTGCTTGCATGTTTGTTTGTTTGTTCAATTCTTTATTATTTATTGATTTATTGATTTGTTCAATTATTGATTGATTGATTTCATTTACTTAATTATTTATTTAATATTGTAGGTGCGTATAATATGTATGCATTTGTTTGTATGTGTCAATGTGTCTATGTATATTTATATAAGTCGTAGTAATAAGGTGGTTATAATCTAATTAAAACAAAGTGGAATATTCAGGTGAAAATTTTGTATGCTCTGCTCTGCTCTGTCATCAAGTTGTTACATGTATGAAGTAAAGATTTTCAACTCTTTTGGCATGATCAAGTATTTGAATCTGTCTGTCTGTCTGTCTGTTTGTCTGTCTATCTTTGTCTTGTCTCTTTCTATGTCTTTGATAACTGATTTCTTTTATGTTTTTGTGTAATGTCACTTATTCCGAATATCATCTGTTTCAGGTGAAGTGAGGTCAAAGTTGAAGAAACGTGGCGTGAGAACCCTGACAGGGCTGGGTCAACATTTCAGAAAAATAGACAAGTCAGGAGATGGTCAGTTGGACAAGGCAGAACTACAGAAAGCTCTTCAACTCTATCATATCAACATAGATCAAGAGGTGAGATCTGGTGTCAACAGTTGCTTTATCTATTTCTTTCACACATCTTTTAAAACTTGCGGATCAACTTTAAAAGTCAAATTTTCACGTTGAAGCAAAGTTTTTAATGATCAATTACTATTTTCAGGACAGACAATACATGTGTGTGCCTTGGAGGTTGTGAAATTTTACAAAATTTAACCAAAGGAATTTGTAGCTATTTTCATCAAGTTGTCAGATATATTAAAGGAAAGATTGTCAACTTGTGTGGCATGATCAAATATAGGTATTAGTTATTTCAAGCGTGTGTTTTTATAGATTTTGAAAAAACCTTATCAAAAGTATGGTACTTGTGCAATAGAAACTCTTTACATGTTAACCCCATGACTTTCATGGAATTGCGAAAATTTACGGTGCCACTATGGTATATGGTGCCACTGTGGTATACAGTGCATTTCATCTAGGTACCGCAACTCAACATATGAGACGGACACAATCCACGTACAAAACAAACGATCAGCTTGGATATCACCACACATTTGAAGTCATCGACTCAATGATTACATTCAGTAAACCAGCATGGGGCAGCCACTCTGTCTAGACTGAGCGATACACTTGATCTACAATGTGTGGGTTTTTAGCTAGTTTCTGTTGAGAATACCTTCACCTCTTGAACTCTCAGCTGAAATTGTAAAAGAAACAGTTACATTGTAGATCAAGTCTAGTCAACTGTTTATCTCTCAGTCCAGACAGCGGCTGCTCCATGCTGGTTTACTATAATTAATCGATGAGTTGGTGGCTTTGAAATGTGTCCGTGATACCCAAGCTAATCGTGTATTTTGTGCGTGGATTGTGTCCATCTCATACGCTGAGTTGTGGTACCTAGGTGAAACGCACTGTATCTGGAGTGCCAGAAAATTCCATTGAAATGCTTGGTACAGCAGTTATACTATACTGTGGAGGTCAAGGGGTTCAACATTTAGTTATAATGCAACGTATACATACCGCTGTAAGCCACAGAATGTAGAAAATTACAAATTACATACCTAAAATCTGACAACAGTATGGTTAAGAATATTTATTAATTAATTAATTTATTTATTTATTTATTTATTTATTTATTTATTTATTTATTTATTTATTTATTTATGTTTTGCCAACTATAGACATTTGAATCATTTTGGCATGTCTTAGACCAGAATGGAGATGGCCAGATAGATTATGGTGAATTTTTACGAGGTTTCATTGGAGAAATGAATGAATTCAGGAAAACCTTGGTCAGAAAGGTGAGTCAATGAGCTTCACTTCTATCTCTATGGTAACAGCCAGTTTCAAAAGCCACAATTCTGACATCTACTTATAGCGAGACCTACTTATGGTTTTAATATATTATCAGTGTTGTAAAACCACTATTTTACAACTTTGGTGTGATTATGTATTTCTGCCCTCAAAGGGCAAATATGTATGTGTAGGCAGTGCTTATTTTAAACCTCATCAACTCCCAAAGTACAAAATCCAAAATTGTCTTTAACTGATCAGCTGATCTGTTTTCTGTTATCAAATTCAAGGTATTCCAAAAGATTGACGCTAACAAGACGGGAGACATCACATTCAACGATATCAAGAAATTTTTCACAGCTCGCAAGCATCCACAGGTAGTAGCAGGTATGTTTACAATCCTAGCTCTGTCTTGCTGCAAAGTGGGAGCAATTTTCAGCTCTGTGGTTGGTATTTGACCTCTGTAACCTGTATGTAAAATTTATCTACGGTGCTAGTAACAGTGATTTTCAGCCCAAACCATAAGTTAGCAGATAGTGTACGTTTCACCTGCTTTTGAAATGTTTGAGGGAAAAGAAGATTACGATGATTTGAATAAATATGACATCACCTTTAAGAGATTTGATTGGGTATCTTTTATGAATAATAAGTGACATCATGTATGTAACAGATTTGATTGGTTGTCTTGGATGAAGAAAAAGTATGACATCATCTGTAACAGATTTGATTGGTTGTCTTTCAGGGAATGCTACTGAGGAGGAAGTGCTGAACAGTCTGTTGGACTCCTTCCAGTATTTCAAACGTTCAGATAAGATTTCCTACATTGACTTTGAAGACTACTACGAGGGCCTTAGTCTTGGAATTGACGATGATCAGAACTTTGCAGATATGATGAAAAATTGTTGGGGAGTATAACATAGGAAGTATTTTGGTATTAAGTGGAGTTTTTGGAGGGCCCCAGATGTGTTGCCTATTGTACCTGATCCACAGCAATCTTGAGGACCAATTCCTAATCGTATGATAGTTGCATAATTAATATGCAAATAAAAAACTAATATTTGTCCAAAATATTTGACAAGACCTTTACAATTTACTCTCAAAGGAATCAGAAATTGTTACTCTACTTTGTCACTGTCACTTTTGAGATCAAAACTAAAAAACACTCACACATGTATATCCAGAGATCTGACAGCAGCAAATATCGCTCCCTATTTTATCTAGTAACAGTTTGCTATTTTGATTTGCTCAACGGTTGTTCTCTGCATTAATGTATTGGAACACTGTCACCTAGACCAGTGCATTGGGAATCTCCGCTATGGTGGATTTGCAGACAATTCTTAGTTGATCATGGTACAGAGAACTGGTGGCAAATAGGCAAGATTAATACCAGTAATTTTTGAACTCTTCATATTTCCAGTTTTTTATATTTTCAGTTTTTATAAGCTCACAGGTGAATAACATTGTTTGGAAAATGACATGGGGGGATGGCAACTTTTGTGAGTTACCAATTATAGAGTATACATTTACAATGGCACAGATGACGGTCAGTTGCTTCATAAGGTAAATGTTTAGAGGGTTTAGTTTTAAAAGATGTCTCATAATAAAGTTGTAATTTTTAAAATGTCAGTGTAAATATTGTTCATATCAAATTGAAGTCGACTTTTAACTTAAGACAGATTTCACAAAAATTCCAATGAAAAGTAGGTGGAAATTCCAAATATGCCAAGGTCAATATCATCAAATTTAAATTATTTTATGCATTTTGCATATGCCACTATTTTAAAAAAGTATATTATTTTTTGCGACTATCATATGAGTCAATTTCATCAGAACAGAAGTATAAACGTTTTCTTTCTATTGTATACTGTGTATACATATCATAGAGACAATTGCTTCAACTTGTTTTGAATTTAAAGCAGCACGCACCTCAAAACTGAAAGATTTAAACATTTGCTCATACTTTCCATAATGAAACTTGCAACTATTTTCTCTTGAACTCAAGAATAAAAGTTTGGGATCATGCTGCATATTTTGGTACTAGAGAAACAAGCTACTTAAGATTTACCGATATTTTGAAATTCAAAATGGCCGCCATCCCTGCGTTCACTATGGGGGAAAAAAGAAATTTTCCAGTTCACAAAAAGAAGACGGGAAAACTTCATTTAGTCCACAGGCTTCAAAATGAGTCCTCCAAAGCAGCATAGTGGTGAAGTATTGTAACAGTTGAAAGGTATACTGTCACCTGTTCCAATTTTGCCACAGTTACCATGGAAAGAGAAAATCTAACCAATCACAGATTTTAAGCGGGTGGACGCTTTTTAAAAACAGCGCCCTCACATGGGCATTTTGAATACCAAGGAACGCCCCTTTGACCATGTATGGGCATATTTAGATTACAGGTAACTGTATACCTTTAAGTCTGAACAGCTGTATTCCAGGTGTAATCTTAGACTACCTATAATTGTAAAACAACGAAGTTATTCTGACTATATAACAGCACACAAACCCCGTAGTCACAAGCTAATTGACTGTAGCATCTCTGGCAAAATATGGCAAACTTTGTCTTTTTTAACAGATAGTTCATGTGCTACCTTACTTTCCGCAGTGTTTTTGTTTTTATTTTTTCAATTCATTTTCAAATTATTTTTGCCCCTATAAATGTCTTCCAGTTTGTTTATGTGTTGTTATTGCCAATAGCTACATGTTTTATTTGAAAATTTTAACAACATTGAAGTTTATTTGTAAATATTTGCTACCGATCTTTCTTGAATAAAACATTATCTCAAAGAAATTGACTTTCGTGATTTTTCCTTGCTCCCTGTCTACAAAGTACCAGTCATATTACTGTCGCAAGATATAAAATTGAATTTCGATTCTCGAACTTGTCTTTGTGTGAAGCTATTGATTTCAATTCCATTACAAGTTAAATGTTGTGATCCATGGCTTGGCAGTTTAACGTCTTTCATCGCCAACAAAGACACCAGGTTTTAGGCTGTTCGTGGGTGGAAGACAGCGCCATCCACAGAGGAGAAATTACAATTTCAGTCCCCTTTGTTTACAAAACGGCAGTTTTACGTGTTGTGAACAGATTTTGGCCAGCAGCATGACAGATTGTACACGATGTATCATCATGCGATTTATTCTTACAAATTTTAAACACCAAACTTTCACACCCATGACATCGAACAGGGAGCATATTTTAAATACACTTTGACTCGCAAGATTATCCAGAATCTGCTGTTTGAATGCTATTGTGCAGCTAGCGGGCCTTTGTTGGCAAGTGTTACAACACGCAGTCACAAAAATTTATAGGAAAAGCTCGAGCTCGTTTTCTTTCTGAAAATGGCTTTGCCATGTGTACATGTTGAAAATGTGGCGAGAATGAGGAACGCTGGATCGACACAGAACATTTTAAAGTCCGAGTCTGTGGGGTTTTATATTTTCAATAACAATGGGGAGGCCCCCTAACTCGATCGCTTTTTCCATTGTATATATGCAAGATAGATCCTTTGTTCTTATGTCGTGGACGATGGATGTTTCGTTCCATGTCTGCAACCTTGGAATTCAGGGAAATACTGAGATCACGGACCCGTTCTCGAATAAACAATGGTTTTGGTTTGTGTGGAGTAGTAACCATGGTCGTGACCATATTGTAACAAAGGATTTTTTTTTTAAATCTGCGATTAAAGACGGCCAATCTCTTTTGCCTCTTTGATGTCATAATGTAATAGAATGATTCATGGCCAAGCCTCTGTGATATCCTAGATAAAGTTGTAGTGGCATATGAGGATTTTCTCGAGACTGCGCAGTTGCGCAAATTGCGCATTTCGAGCCATTTCTGCCCTTTAAAAGTTACTGACAGCGTGAAAATCGCGCACAAAACACAGCAAGCAAATACGCCCATATGATAGTGACCTAAGCGCACAGTGTAGTGACCTGTGAACTTGCTGTTGTTTCTGCCCCCTTCAATATCAAGTCTGCCCCCTAATTTTGATGAATGGGGCAGAAATTGACCCATTCAATGAACATGCAGAGAAACACTGTATCATATTTGACAAATAACATTTTTTCACAAACTCGATCGTGCTCCCTTTATATACTTTTATCTCGAAAATAGACTCATTCACATCAAGAATAAGCAAACTGATATATCTGACATAATGTCTTTACTCACTTTAAATTTAGTTTTACTGCATTTTAATCAATATTTGCAATGCTTAAAAGCGTTTACGATCCGTATACCTCTATCGCGTAAAGGAACTACCGATGGCACTATTTTATGCGAGAATAGCAAATCTGTGCGTCTTTAGATCACAGTAACGCGTACAAAAACATTATGGCATCACAGTTTGCAGAAAAACCAATTCACTTTAGGAAGGGTTCAAAACTTCGCGAAAGAACACAAATCGTTCATTGCTGACGAAAGCGTAAAGGTTGATTCAGAAAAATTGGTGTTTCTGTCCGCTGACTCGCATTGTCTCTATTTCTAACTCTGTACATCACAATCGTAGTTTTAGTTTAATACTTTCATTATCCTTATCAAAATAGAGTGCTTCATTTACCTAGGAAAATACAAAATTTTGAAATAGTATTGGAGGCGTTCCGTTTCAGTGCTTTGGGACTGATCGCCTGATAATATAGCACGCAGCGTTTGTTCTCGCTTCATTGCGATGGAAAACAATTTTCTTTTTTTCTTTAATACTTGTAAATAATGAATGATATTCGGATATGAATGAATGAAATAAGCCAGGCTTAGGAAATGAAGTGAAAACCGAACCAAACATGTTCATAAAGGTTCCACAATGAAACTCATTAGACAGGATTTGTCGGCATCGAAGCTCCCGGATGATAACTTCCTTGTGTAATTTTTCATGTCTGTGGAGAAGAAGATATGGACGGTTTCTCCGAACGATCATGTGCGCCCTCACCGATGAGTTAAAACCCGGAGCAAAGTTCTATTACTCACTGTACTGTACATTGCTTTAGTTCGCCAGCCTGTGAATTGAAACGGTTAAAATAATTGATTTACACTGTGGCAGCTGAAAGTCAATACTTTCCATGTTCACGGGGCGGATCTGTACTGCGCTTCAGACATGTAACAGAGGCAATACGATGATAATGAACGATTACCTATCTGCCCGATTTTAATGGTTATGATATGGGAAAATAGTAGACGACTTGTAGCGGACATTTTACCTTTTCCACACTATCAGCATTTTTGAGTCCACTTCATTCTGGTGTTGGGTTTTCAGGAGAATCTACTTGATTTCAAAGTATCCCGAACTAGGACAGCGTTGAATAAAAAGGACACAAATCGATGATTGTCATGGTAATCAATCAACTCCACTTGTCAAGTATTCTGATGATTCTGCGTTAGTAGATTTATCGAACTCTGATACCACCTACTTTAGTGAAGTTGAAAATTTTTCAAAATGGTGTAAACAAAACTATCTTGATTTGAATGTGAATAAGACAAAGGGAATGGTTAGGATTTCAGGACAAATCCAACAGTTACTCACAGTCTGTAGAAAAGGTGACTACATACAAATAGCTAGGTACTATCTTAGACAACAAACTCAATTGTAAAGCACACATTGATTACATTGACTCAAAGTGTCAGTCCAGGCTTTATTGCCTCCAGAAGTTAAGATCACTCAGTGTCAATTCTGCAATCTCAAAAACGTTTTTTTTTTGCAGTTTTATTGAATCCATGCTAACATTTTCATTCTCACATCTGTAGGCCGGTTTGGAGGTTTGAGTTTGTGTGGCAAAAGCATTCTAGGTAGAATTGTGAATTTATGTAGCAAGACTGTTAAACCTCGGTGATCTATATATCCGACGCATGGAAAAGAAGGCAAAAGATTTTTTAAATGATCAAAATCACGTCTCAAGTAGATTTTACGAGAACCTGCCATCAGGCCGTCGTTTACGGGTTCCAAAGTGTACGAAACTGAGTTTCATTCCGAATTCAATTTAATTTTAAACAAGTCAAATTAGGGTATTGTCCAGTTTTTCATCTTTATGTATTGTGAGAATTGTGTGTTTGGTGTTTTGAACCACGCGTGTAAATATCTCTAGAGGAGATAATAAAGTTATCTGAACCTGAATCTGAATAGGGTAAAGATTCAGGCACACATACATACACATACATCAACATTTGGTTGTATTTATGCAACAAGTTGAGAGATGACCCGTCATTCAGTGGCTGAGAAAGGCGTTTTGTATCCGTTACTAAAGAAATTAAACTGCAATCCACGTCATTACTGTGTCATCAGACATCAGGAACAGGTTCAGATTGCAGGAGATATGATCAAGGTGTACTCTGCGCTTCCAACAATTATCGAAACCGTTTGTCAGATATTGAATGCTGTGCGAACTTTTTTGATAACATCGCATTTCTTCATTACAGTTAGTGTGTTTAAATTTAAGCGTTTTCCGTGTCACCATACTCAGGAAATGAATGAATGAATGAATGAATGAATGAATGAATGAATGAATGAATGAATGAATGAATGAATAAATGGATGAATGAATGAATGAAGAAAGGAAAGACGGACGGACGAATGCATGAATATGACCTAGAGAATTTTAATTTTTCGTGACATAGAACAGTCTCAACCTCAGTAATTAAATTTATTTTTAAGGTGTGATAGATCCCATAATTAAAATCTGAATCACTGGGAGAGTAACATCCTTTACCAGTAATCCGTAGTTTATATTGCCCTCTAACATCACTGAACACAATCTTTCGTTTACGTTTGTTCGGCCTTTATATAAGGTGTGGGTGATATAATTTATCACTGACGTGTTCAATGACGTTAGGCACTGCCATTATTAGAAATCTTGTCTAGATAGTGAACTTAATTGTGTTTTTGACGTTGCCCAGCTCGACTTGTCACAGTTTTTGAAAGAGAGCTGCTTTTGAAGGAGGTAATTTTGTACCTGCTTCGTGACCTTGACCTTAGGTCAACCCTTTCATCATCTGCTCGGTAGCGCAAAATGAATGGTCACTCTTCACGACAAGTTTGAAAAATCTCACCTGGACGCGTCACACGGTTTGTTTGACCGGGTTCGTCACCAATTTTTCCCGGATACTGGCGCGAGCGTGGTTGCCAAGCTACTCGCGTATTGTCAACGGTCGTTTAGAGGCGCATGAGGGTTCAACGTGTTTCTATGGCAACATCAAGGGTGTCATTGTGACATCTCTCGGTTGTAAGTGCGCCGCAGTGCGTGACCGGGACAGAGCATTCAATATATACAATACCAGTCAAAGGAGAGGCGAACCACTGATCGAGATCTTAAAATACTCGTACGCGCGATGGAAACAACACGCAGACTATGTCGGCGCTCGAGCGGGATTTCCAGACTTTAGGGTCTATTTTGTCGCTCTCTGGGGAGTAATGGAAGCAAGGAAAAACGTGAACGTGTTCATACACGGGAGCAAGTATACGGTCACCCCGAGGATTACGAACGGAGGCGATGTCACTCTGCCTATGCAATATGCCAACGGCAGATCCCATCCTCGGAATCCCGTTGAAGTCGGCCTGGCGATCAACACGGACAACCATCTCCGGGATAGCTACAGCGATCCCGGGGTCGGATCCAGCGGCAGCGGCATTACGATCCCTATCGAAATCCGACTGCCGTCGCGGTCCCACAGCCGATCGGTGGATCGGATCGTGAACCGCCGGGAGCGGAGAATGGCCGTTCTAGCCAGAGCTGAGGAATTACTACGTGCGAATAGGCTCGGGGTGAGTGTGTATATTATTGTTTAAGCGTTCAGTTGTGTTTTAAAACCAATTTAACTTCCGAACCAGACAAACTATGTACAGAAATAGCGCTTAATGTACTTCAGTGAATTTATTTTTAAACAGTCCGTAAAATTACCTTGCCTCTGTTTTTGGAAAAAAAATTCCGTCGTCTATTTAATTAAAGGGAGAAGGGACGTGACACAATTTCAAGTAAAATCGCTGAGACAGACGTCTTCTAAAGTAATGGGAATCACATTTAAGTAGAGTTTGGTGATATACAACATAGCGCATACGATTCACTTATTCTAATGGAGTCCAATGTGTTGATAACAATAGCTCATATAACGGCCGAACGTTACGATGACCCTGCGTAAACCACGCTCAAGGCGCTGTATCGGAGCGACACCCATGTGTTGTCTTCACGATCTACATATAACGGAGCAAACAGTAAATACAAAAGTTGTTGGGACACGCAGTGTTCCGTGATAGGTTTACATTTTTAAAAGAAAAAAAAAATGTTTGGTGTCTTCGTTGTCTATGTATAGGGCAGAGATTTAGACACGACGGAAGCGCTGTAATAGGGTAACGCCAAAACGCCGGTGGTTGCTATGGCTTCATAGGCGCATCGCAGTCAGGCGCTGTTTACCATGTACTGGAGATCGTAACCTTTGTCAACTTTAGAACAACTTATCACCGCCTACACAACCACGTTACTGAGTGTACAGCCGCGCACTGCGACAACTGGGAAGGCGATAGATACAACGGGGTTCAAGTACCCTGTCCCTGTACAACCTCGATTAGCGCTAATACACACAACCAGACAAAATACCCTTCCTTTTATCGCAAAATCGATCCCATCAAAAGCATTGGCAAAGAGTAGAAGTATAACGCAAACGTTGGCAAAATCGACACGAGTTTAGCTGTGAATGTGCTCGATTTGAACGTACGCCAACTTCAATGACTGTAAAAATGACGAGACATCGATCACAATTTTCAGACGAGGCAGACAGTCGATTAAAAACACGCACTCAGCAAGTTCGAAATCGTGATTTTATTGAACTTTCAACCACAGAACGCAAAGGCCTGTGTAACTTCAACAACATATCCTTTCAAGCCATTATAAAGCGGCATGCCATAGTATGGTATGTTTATCAACTTAAAATGGTTTTCGCAGACGGTCGTTAGATTAGTAAATCCAGCATTTTATTGGTACTTGAACAAACATTTGTCATGTCCTGGGTACCTTTGAGCGTGTCCCGGCAACGCTGTGTTTATGTGTTGGAGAGAGAGAGAGAGAGAGAGAGAGAGAGAGAGAGAGAGAGAGAGAGAGAGAGAGAGAGAGAGAGAGAGAGAGATTTGTTGCAACACAGTTCTGTCTCCTCTTGCCGTTCATGTCTGTCTCGATCTACACCCGTTCCCTTTTTTATGGCAAGGGAAGGTTGCAGGCACAGGCCATCAAGGTGTCGATGCGTGCCATCGTGATGTGTGTCAGGCACGAACCGATGACATCACCATGCTTCGAGCTTCGGTCAAAACAAAACCCGCCAGAGTATAGGAAGCCTGAGTGGAGAGAAAAATCAACAGTTTAATGTTATTGCCGATCAATATTATATACAAACGACCTCAACCTACATCCTTTATGCATCTATACATGGTTTGTGTTTGAAATGTGGGGAATCCACACCCTTACCCACCTATACCCGACGCTAAATTAACAAGACCAGTTAGTGTATAATACACATACATACATACATACATACATACATACATACATACATACATACATACATACATACATACATACATACATACATACATACATACATACATACATACATACATAGGTTTGCCTTGGATATGTTATTCACCTGACATGCTTTCATTACAGCGGGTGTTAGTCGTCTTACCACAAACAGGTAAAAAAATATTTATGTATCAAACCGTTTCCTAAATGATGTATAGTGTCGAGTCCCAAAAAGTCATGAATACATATCAACGCCAAAGATGGGAAGATTTGAAATAGGAAAAGTCCGACCAGATATAAATATTTTCTCGGTCCTATACTACCTATAATTAAGAAGAACTTTTCACTGCATTAAACTGTTTTATTTCAATGTAATTAAAGCATCATTCAAGGTGTACTCGATAAATATTTCCCCACTGTGCTGTTTTATTTGGTCTCTTTTATGTACTCAAAGCTGTTGAGTGAAAACGAGACAATTAATCATTGTATCGTTGACCAAAGCCGTCCCTTTCACCGCTTATACTATCGAAAGAGAAATTCTACACCCCAATTAAAGTAGGCAGAATGGCTTTGGAATCGGCTCCGTCGCCGCATTCCGTCTCATAATTTGGCCACTTATCCTAGTTGTTGTTGAGTATGTGAAAAGACAATAGCAGGAGACGGGGCCGTCACCGAGGTTCAGAATCGAGTGGTGTGTGCGTTGGCAGGCAAATGTTTTACCTGATGGCAACAACACACAGTTTTCTACAGCGCAGAACAGTGCTCATTAAAATGCCATTTACCATGAGAACTGTTATAGTAACATCTATCAACGTAAACTAAAACAACTACAAAGAGCAAAAAAATAACATAATAGAAGGAAATAGGTTTATACTTTATTTTAGAGATATGAATACGGTAATTACCGCCTTCAAATTTCTACATAAGGTCTTGTTTGATTTGTTTAGTTTAACACGAGTACATGATTATAGTCAACTGGTTCATGACAAGTAGACGAGCGATATACCGAGTGCATATATAAAGTTAACTGGTCAAAACTGAGTGGTATACCGTTGCTTGGTGTGCTTTATTGCTATTATATCATAACAGTAAATTGAAATTCTGGCATATAAACGTCAAAATAGGATTTTTGCTCTGGCCGAGAGCTCGCGCGTGTACCATGATGGTATATCACTAATATACCACGGTTCTTTTGAAGTCTCGATTAATCAGATAGCTGTATATTTGCCATCAATATACTGGTATGATATTATAGAATATATATATATATATATATATATATATATATATATATATATATATATATATATATATATATATATATATATCCTCGTAGCATTCCGTCTGCATGTTGTTCACTACATTTACCATCACTGTTCATTTTTCTGATAAATCCATCCGTCTGTGGACTGATAAATCTTTATTAAAACCTTCACGTAGTTACTACGCCATTTAGATGAAACTTCATCGTTATAGTGTAACTGATAACATTTTTTTTATTTTAATTCAAAACTGGTTAGCTTCGTCTATTCTCACTTTTCATAAAGTGTCATACCATGCATTAACTGCCAAGTTATTACTGCACTTTCAAAATGATTTTTTTAAATACCACATTCCAATTGAGAGCAAACCTAATCTTAGTTTATCAGAACCTGTCACTTCCAGTGTTCGTGCGATTTAAGTTGCCAAATGTAAAATACTATCGCCATGAATTTATGATGTAAGAAATCAGTGAATAAAAAGAGGTTAAAACTTTCAAAATGATTTCTGATACAGCTTTACATTTGGATCATTGCACTGGTATCTCTGAGATACACGCCGCATTAAGTTTACATGACGTAAAAAAAGCTTTACTAATCCGATATTGCGCCTTTTGAAGTTGTTGTGTCCCAATAAATGTCTTGAAACTCGACATCAGTCATTGTAATCAAAGGTCGACACATTAAATATAAAGAGTCCGGAATAGGCTGCTGGTTAATCCATACAGCGATGGTTAAAGCGGTGTTGCTATGAGAGTTGACACAATTCACGGTTCAAATTGTTCATACGCCGTTAGTGTCCGTGTGATTGTCATTTCACACAATGGACATCCTCGGCCCTGTCTTCTCGGGGAATTTTTCAGCGACAGAATTGTTGCACCTCGGATACTATAGGGTTTTACCCTTTGTCACCAACAACGCCGTGTCGGTATTGTCGTATGCGCTATTCATCCGCCCTTCTTTTGTGTGTAAGCTCGGGAATTGTCGGCTCACTTCGAGATGCCGGCTGACTTCACGACCTCCATGCATGAGGTAGGGATTGGTTGTCATGACGATAGGCCAGCGAAGCCACTATGCACAGTCCAGTGCGTTCGCTTGAATTGTGCATTTTACGGTTGTGCGGGTGTCTCTCGTTGTGGATATACTTAAAGATCCGGTTTCTCACAAAAGATTCAATTATTGCTGGTTAATGGCGGTAAAACACCCGCTCTATTTATTTCTGCAACAGTGAAGCACTCTGTTGCCCACGAAGACAGGGCGACGGTCTCTTATTGAGTAAAATGTGCATATACACCAGATCCATATACTTCACCTTGTCGTCAGAACGAGGCATTACCTGTAACTTTGAGTCACAGCAAACAACTATATTTTCTTCTACCACTCCCACATAGGTGTGTTCAAATACAAAAGTTTTAACCTTGTAAACACAGCTTATGTGTACACCAGGCGATGATATATGGCTGACCGGGCTAAAATTCAATTGTCAACAATAAAATAGGACATTAAACAGACAAAATAATGATGAGTCGAACGCTAAGTCATTGGACATGATTACCGGAGTACAGAAATTGTACGTGAATGTACGGACCGAACAGAATACTTAGAGGTATACCAAACGCTAAAAGCAAATCGACCTATTTAGTTTCAGTGAAACCATTTCCATTCTTGCAAAATCGTTTACTCGATGACAACTGAAATATCAACGATATGCTTTTGCGCTGATGTAAATCTTCGAAAACAGATGATAAATTAACTTAATAAAATCCATCAATATCGCATACGTTAGACCTAGCCGTATTAAACCTGAACACAAAATGATGTAAATTTAACCGCTTCATTTTATACCGATAGGTGGCATCGTCATTATCTTGACTGCGAAATCGTCAAAGCGGAAATAATTTTTTTATGAATATTGCCACAAATGATCTTGTCGCTGACAATCAAACCAGACAGTTTCTGCCGCATCTAAAATTAATGAACCGTAAAGAATTCACACTTTTCGTGGTTGAACTTTGCGATATATCGATGTAATAACAGTGGGTTAAACCTGTACCTTTTCAGAGCATATCAATTTTTCAACGCATGAAGAATTCTTTGCACGGCATCAAAGGAATCTGAAATTTAGGCCAAGCTGGGTATCGATCACAAATATTACAATCAACATAATTTAATAATATATCGAGTGAGAGAAGAACATCGTGATTATTTCATATTGAAATGTCGATTTCTTTGGGGGTGGGAACGATTATGAATTTGGTCTTCTAGAAAGTCAAGATTCCGTTCTAGATAATTAATCCAAATAAGGATGTCTATTCTTTCTTAGCAGTTGCAAATCGCAATATTATACTAGCTGTTTTTTGCCTAGGCTAGGGAGTATGGTTGAATTGCCTTAGATAACGCTGGCAGCATTGCTGCTGCCTACTCTTTAAGATTCTACACTTAAAATGAATACCGTTCAGAAAACATAGAATGCCCCTTAACTTTACGTATCCCTGCTCACTGTCATCAGATTGATCAAGAACATTGATTGATAGTGTGTGGACTTGACCTTCAGGGTTTTTTTGTTCAAAGCTGACTTATCTTGCAAGTCATCGGCGCTCACGATTCTTAATGCTTTTATCTCTACCTTAATATTCCATACACATTATGGGAAAGAAACGTGCTGAACTGAATTCTTGCTGTTCGGAAATAGGCAAAAACGTACAGTATTCGGAAATAGGCGAAACAGTACAGACGGTGGACAGTCCGAGTCCTGCAAGACATACGCTTCTTTCATATTTTTCTATCGGCAAAGTCGTTAACATTATCACGATTTTCATGAATGGCCAACCGTTCTCTTTCTAGCGATCCCACCGGGTCGATTCATTGCGAGCTGCCAATGATATCGTCCACAGAGAAACGGTTGAATTGCTTCGAAGCTGACATCGGGGAGATCATTAATCAGGCGGCGATTGCAAAACATTGCCGAGTTTGGTGTTGCCATGTCAACTGCTCGCGGGCAGTAACTCTAATACCGTAAATTTGCATCGGTTTTAAGGTCGAGAGATCTGCACTCGAACCCTTCGACTGCTCTTACGAAACGAAAATTACTTAATCATAAATCATACCATCCGTGACGTAATCGCTTGTTGAGAACATAAAATGCAACGTAACATCTCAAAGGTTATGCGTAATGTCTGCACGGACGCAAACGACCAAGCTTTGGAGCATTGAGTGTTATTGACCTCGCTAACACTTTTCATGATTGAGTGAGAAAGTCTGTATTGATTCCGCATGACAACACCAACATCACACCATTCGTGTATTGATAAATTTCATTTTTGTGTCTAGAAAATGTTAAAGTTTCACCATCAAAATAATTATGATAATTTAGAGAATACTCAAATGTGAGGTATTTAATATTTTCTATAATTTGCTCACAATTTCGTATGTCATTTCACTATTCCAAGTCACAATGTATTTCATTAATTTCTTGCTTCATCAGTTAAGAAACATTTACCAAAACAAATTTTGATGAAGAAAGAAGAGTTGCCGAGTCGAGGCTATAAGTGCACAAGCGCCCTCTATCCTTATTCGAGCGGCAAAGAACCTAAAGGGATACGAACGAGAGCGGCAAAGTGGCAATGCTTAGCTGACTAAAAATGATTAGTAAATAGCTATTTTGTATGACAAGGAAACTGTACCCGCGTCCTTTTTATTGAAGATATTGTAATGACTTAAAACATCAATTTAAATCCGCCTCATTAAGTGTAAACACGGATAAAAATATCATGACAAAGGTCAAACGTGCTTGTTGCTATGGTAACGAGCGGCCCGTGCCGGATTTCTTGTATACCGCCGCACACCCACGCGCTATTCACCTTTCATGAAAGGGCGTTATGAGTTACGGAGTGTTTTCATTGCCTTTTTGAGCGCATTTCTACCTCCAGGTACCATTTTTATTGTATACCCGGTCACATTTCAATAACTCCTCATTTTGTGCTGTTAAGTTAATTTGCAAAACACTGTTAGACTCTCGGTCGATTCGTTGAATAATTAAGCTACCATGGCAACCAAAACAACGCATCTTTTATGTATTTGAATGAAGTTTAGAAACGCTACGTTCACCATGTTTTAATCGGTAGGTTATCATATTAACTTTGATTATAAATTAATGTCCTAATCAAGAGCTAAACGCCGATGTATTGTGTGGCCAACCTGTGATGGGTGGGCATGATATCGTTGACAAAATCCACGAGAGAGTTGGATCACTAGTTATGTCGGATCCACTTACAAACACATGTCGACCAAATACTCTGGAGAGTTTAATCTCATAGACTACGTTGCAACAGCTTGTTCTGTTTACAGATAACATGGTTAATGAAAATGTTACTGTAGAGAAAGTCTGCCGCCGTACATGGCACACTTAAAATGACACAAGCGTGGTTTTCAGTCATATCTCAAAGATGAAGTAGTAAAACTATCGATAATTTCACATTTCATACATTTTGACACAATTGTTAATATTTACGCTGTAAATATAGTTTTTGTTTTCCTTACATTTTGTAAACTTTTGAGATAGTGTCAATAACAAGCCGATGTTTATGTAGTTTATGCTATTTTTGATAATATGTGAGATTGTGTTGTTCCTCTTAGAGCATGTTTATTTCATGTTTCTACCGGTAAATGGAAACATGAAATACACATACAAAGAACGAGATGAACACATGATTCGACCGGCCAGCAGCCTGATTCTCCTACCAAAAATGAACCAAACATGAAAACCTTATGGACTTTTATTTCGATAAATTATCTTTTAACAGGATCGCTCGGGTCTATCTACGGAATCTAGAAAGCCCTATTTCTAGGCCTACTGACTTGTGAAATATTTGAAAATCCTTTAATCATAATGTCATAAAGGCTGTCTATCACATGCAGAATGCATTACAGTGTTCTTTCACTCTTTCCATGGCAACTACGATAAACAACAAACCGAGTGGAAAGAAGCATTCCTCACAGTATGAATTTAAGCCTTCTCGCGGAGGCTGAACATGTTCAAAATAATTTTGGCGAAGACTTGAATACAGACATAGCACATTGTAATGTTATTTGTCTTTCATTGCTTGTTAAAGCGTGAAACTCGTTCATGAGTCCCCGTATACCATTATATTGTTTTCTATAATAACATTGTACTCAATAAATCTAAAAGGTCTACTTTCAGAGCGATAGGTTTTTTGCGAATGAAGGCAGGACATTTATCACGATTTAGTGAACACGTCAACATCATTCTTCATTAATGAGATAAAAGGCAGAGACACACGTAATTGGAAATTGGCGCCGTTCCAATTTGAAGCGAGAAAAACCCAGCACATCTTTTACATGTTATCCATGGACATTATGAAGCGAATGGACTTTCTGTCTTCGGGGCGTATGTCGGACGTGCATTTAGGCTAATTTCAAACAAACGACGCAGACAGCTGCCGGATAACATTGTATGATGCCGCCGACATCGTCTGCGTCGGTGTAGATCTCCTTGCATCAAAACACGGTTCCGTCATCAATTACCAGGAGAGTTGTCAAGGGATTAGGACTTTTGTCTGCGCATGTCTTTTTATGTGCCTTCATTCGTTAAGTTGGCACCTGAGCCTTTTTTTTCTCTGTAGAAAGCGAATGTGTGTGTAGCGTATTTGAGAGAAATACGTCGGCGTCTGTACGTAAAGCAAGAACCATGTCGTGGAATGGAGTGAGGACAGTTGACTGTGTCTAATACTTGGCGTGGCAATAAAAACATACTTTCTCGACATCTTCGACAAATGGCTCTAAAAGCAACATTTTAACGAAGTTTTCGTTGGACAAAAACAACTTTGTTACCGACAGCATTATCGTCGCTCGTCCCAAGAATTTTTCTCCTTCGCTGAGAAAGGTCAAAGACTCGTGGCCGTGACCGTGGACAGGCTTAGCGTTGACTTCGAACTGCTGTTATGAATCAAGGTGATCTCATCTGATTATTGTGTAGTCTATAAAAGCAACACTTCAAGTTCGACATTGTCCCGCAGAAGGCGTGTTCTTTAACAGACGTTGACATACAATGGGAGGCGCGATATCAAACATGGTCGTCTGCTCGCGTGAACCGCATTCAATGATGTTATCAGCAAATTGTCGTCCGATGAGGTCATGTGCCAGTATTTTGACCTTGAACCATTGTACAATGAGAGACCACTTTTGATGTGATATTTTCATACAATTGTATAAAAAGCATGTATAACCATCCCAAAAGTCTTCCTCTGGTGATTTTTAAAGTTCTACAATAAACTACAAAAAATCGTTTAATTTTTGGACTTGTTTTCAGCCAAACTTCAGTGTTTGTAGATATTCTGCTGTTCAGATAAATATGGCCACTTTGTACGAACCTTGTAATTATCATACTTCCATACTTCCGATAAATATAACTTTTATTTATTCGAGGAATTGGACTGCCTGATACAGTTCGCGTCCAACCATTATTTTTGATAATTGCAAATTTCAATTATGCTGTGTCTTCGGATTTCATACAGGAGACGCACATAGAATTAGCGCATTAAAATAATTGTATCTAAGAATATCGATTGCGTCTACCTGACTTCGTGCATTGATGCCTGTATTATGTGCTCAAAGTCAGAGGTAAACCCAAAATCGATATGGCCTTGAACCCTTAAACATGTTAAGAAACCTGTACAACAGGCTAGGTGCGTGGGAAGCTTCATTGTGAGAATGGGGTATAAATAAAAATCAGCACGATGCAAAATTCGAACCTGCTTTGATGGTCTATGTTGGCTTGAGATTCCTATTGGGAGAACACGAACTGGCCCTGATCGAGCCAATTATCCAATATGGAGATTCAAGAACAAGTCGAACATTCTCCAATGCCATGCTAGATTGAGCAAGCTGAATCTATGACGCTTGTCGTCTGAAGCTGTATTATTGGTCCATTGGCTGCCTACGCGTCTTGATCTAGCAGTTTCCATGACAACGTGTTCGTTAGCGGAAGGGGAAAGCTTGTGCCCTTTGGAAATAATTGGGTTGACATTTGTGATTTTTCTATCTTCGAACAAGCTATAACGATAGACATCTCTTCTGGGGTCTCCTGTTGATTTCTTACTATATTAAGCACACCAATGTCGTCATTTTTTCTGGATTTTCCTCCAAATTTTCACCAGTTAATTTGACAATTTTATCAGACTTCACTCAACGAAAGAAAACATATTGTTACATCGAGACAAGGTTGTTGTATTGCTTCCAGTAGGCGCGTACAAAAACAGACAATTTCTAATATGACGTAAATGGCCGGGCATTAAAATTGAAAAACGTCACTTCAGAAAATTGCGATACTGAGAAAAACTCTGTTGACATTTGATGTCCTTTGTTCTGAGAATTAATTTACACAAAAGTCACACAAGATACACCGTGATAATTCCACGACAAACAAGAAACACTCGTCTGTTTATGGATGATCAGATAGATTTCCAAAGGTGTGCGTGGCATACAAATGACCTAGTCAACCATATATCAAATTAAGGTAGAATGCGCCTCGAAAGAAAAAGACGAACTTTTGCTCAAATTTTCCTGAATGAAACTTCAACCATTCTCTTACCAAACCAACAATCAAAATCGGGGGTCACCACGCAGAGTTTGGAAGTAGCGAAACAAATTACTCAACACTTTGCGATATTTGAAATTCAAAATGGCCGCCATTCCTGTGTTAACTCTATAGAGTAAAAGTTAAATTCACGATTTTCAAAAAAGTAAGACGGTAAAGTTTTTCTTTTTTCAAGAGCTTTAAAATGAGCCCCAATAAGTGGTAGATCAGAATAGAATTGTAGAAATTTGAGAGTCCGAATATCTGTCTCCGAGGCGCGTTCGACTTAAGAAAGTCGGGGAATTTTATTTCCTCCGCATAAGATAACACAAGAATAGCGGCCATTTTGAATTTCAAATATCGGTAAATATAGGAAAATTTGTTTTTCTAGTACCAAAGTTTGCATTGTTAGCCTTGAATTTTATTCTTGATTTTGAAAGAGAACTGTTTAAAGAAGTGTGAATAATAGTTTAAGTCTTCCATTTTCGAAGCGCGAACTTCAGACTTTCACTCCATCTTACATGGTTGCATCAGCACAACAAATAATAGATGCAATATAAGTAATACGACTTTTCTAAATAATAATGAAATTATCTGAATCTCTCTGGTAGATGTCGATCACTTAAGGATCAATGCGACTGTAATTTGAAAGCAACCTGACATGGTATCAAAATCAGTCTTGACAACAGCTGTTCTTGTAGTGTTTTATATTCACAAATAATTCCAAAATAGCACCGCTATAAAAGACAAATTGAACGGCAGAAGCCAATGCAACAAATCTGAGTAAAAACGTAAGCACGAACAAATAATTTGAACGCCCTCATGTGATCAGTTTCAGAGAGGAGGGTGTTCTGACCTAAATTACAATCTTGGTCAACAAGACTTAACAAATGCAATTTGTATTGTATGTTCAGAAGTTAGAATGTGGTGATCTTTTGGAACCTGCACACCAGACTTGAAAAACAGAAACCGAAGCAACAGTCTGATTGATCATGATGCTTTGATCAAAATAAGAAAACGAATTTTAGAGATTTCATCATCATATGAGCACATCTATACCAAGGAACTTTTAACCGAATACTAAAGGTGTCAGATGACTGGTTTTGGAGAACGAAACATATTGACTTGAATGAGGAAAAATAGTTCCGAAAATTAACATACGGAAATTTCATCATCATTTGCATGCAAGAATAAGGTTATTCCTGATAAACCTACAGCAAAAGTCAGAAAGCTATTGCAAAGCGTTTAAAGGGGAAAGAAAATGACCTTCAAATTTACATATTCGCATTTCGTCGTCATTTAAAGAAAGTTCTAGAAGCTTATTCTGAGGCTTCCACGGACCAGATTTGACCAGAAGTTGCATATCCTAAGTTTGAAGGCTATTGGACAAGCTGTTTTGATCTTATGGCACCGCCAAGTCGTGACAGAATGATCGATTTTACGTCAGATAATCCCACGCGT
>LD342882.1:337645-352402 GCA_001465055.1 Ptychodera flava | reverse complement strand
AATGCAATTTTTTCATGATTACCATTTTTTAATATGCGGGGCTTCAGTTAATTACATGTCACTGATTAACAACTACATATCTAAAAATGATGAGCAGTATTCTCATAACAACAACAACAACAACAACAACAACAATAATAATGATAATAATAATAATAATAATAATAATAATAATAATAATAATAATAATAATTACGGACTTACGTGCCAATGTTGGAATCATGGTAGCTAAAAGAAGAAAAGAAAACGGTGTTAAATTACAAATGCCGACGAATAATTGGTCAGTGGTCTAACGGACTTTCGCAATGGCAAACGAACTTCAGCTCTTTCTCAATCTTTGCACGGTTTGTCGAAAATCATTGATAAGAGAAAAATGACCGCAAGGTGATCAGCAACTTGACAACGAATATCAAGTTACAAGACCGGTGAAATTTCGATGTCGAACTTTTCCTTGATTTCTCATAACTACATCATTGCTTACTTTGAATTATCATATGTATCTGCATTGCGTTGATAAGGGGAACTACTTCGATCGTTTTACCCTCGCTGTGTAACGAATCCTACACAAAACTAGAATAACAATAATAGCTGAAATGAATTCTACTTACTCTCTCCAACTGTTGATGCAAATAGAGAATAGAAAAAAAATTCAGGATAGGTGATTATGTGTTTGTAGACGATATTTGAGCCCTTACTGTGTATCTGTGTATGGTCAAATAAGTCTGTTTATCTGTCTATCTGTCGGTCTGTGTCGGTTTCTCTGTAATTCAAATAATCAACATTTAATAGATAGATTGGAGATATAAACCGTCCTTTGCTTACTGCTAGTCGTCTACCTTACAGTTACTGTTGATTTGTAAAGATCGGACCCTTTCTAGAATGATTGAGGCAGCTGAAAATTATTTTCATTCTACTACACATTTGAGACTTGCATATGTGTTGGTTTGCATGGCTACTGAAGTCTTGTCTAACGAAAAGCTTTACGATGACAAAAATAATACGAACAGTTACACCTTGGGTCCGATTGTTAAGCTTGATTTCCATGTCAACGGACTTATTTTCTTCTGAAGAATGGTCATAATCGATCTCCCGGATGGTATTGGCCGAAGTGCCGCATAATTCAAATCTCCTATCAGTATTCACACTATCGCTGTCTCGAATGTTCTGAGGTGCTATACGGCACGAGCTTCGTACCACTAGCCATCACGAAATATCAGAATTATACTATATTCTCTGTGGTTGTTACTGTTGCAGCGTTTATATGAGCTTTATAAAATTTAACTGTGCTGTTCTATGTGTTCTGTGTTGTATTCTTTGTTTCTGCGGGCTGTATGATAATTATCCTTCAGGACAACAAACTTAAATTTTAAAAAGATTACATTAAGTTTACTTTACTGAACAGTCACACCATGTCTCACAAAAAGCTAACCCCTTCAGGTACAAATCTAATGAAAAAGAATGGAGAAAGATGGTTAGTAAGATATTTATCACGTACCGTGATGAGTTGTTGGAGATTCAGTCGGTTCCGGTGGGGGTTCAGTCGGTGGTGGCGGAGCTTTTGTTCGTGGTTCTTGGGTGAGATAGAGGAATTGAATAGTGTGTTGAGAAAAGAATTACTCGATTTCGATATTTTAGAAATATACTCAAACTCAGGTTGAACAGACTGAACTTGGGTGACATTTAAATATTATCCATTGACAATGAGTAGTTGTCGTCCACTTTCCAGACGAGTGATACCCATCAATCCATGAGGCATTAATTACTGGTTGTACAAAACACGATTTCATATCTCCCGGTTTTTAGTAACTTACCTTTCCCTATCTTTACGATGAATTGACGGTATATCTACCCGTGTCTGAGGATTTAAAGCTCCGTTCCGGTTGAATTTTCGTGCTATCTTTATATATCATAGGTTTGGGTATCACTTGAATAAACATGGTTCAAAAGACTTAGTACATATCAAGAGCTAAGCGTTTTTAGTATGTTTACGTTGGTGGTCACATGGCACGTTTTTCACAAATGTTTAAGTTGCTAAATGCCAGCCAAGATGAATTCACCCGTAAATTACTCACCCAGCTCGACTGAATCAGTCGGACTTGCACCCCAAGAAGGAAGTCCCCAGAAAGATGGTTTTGAGCCATGGTCATATTTTCCATCGTGAGACCCATCTTTGTGACCATGCCGGTGACCATGACCACGACCATCAGACCTTCCACCACTGTCAGATTCCCGACCATGGGACCTTCCACCACTATCAGATTCCCGGCCATGGGACCTTCCACCACTATCAGATTCCCAGCCATGGGACCTATCATCACTGTCAGGACTCCTGTCACGGTTTTTTCCATTTTGATGATGTTTCTTGTCATGACATATTCCACCATGCCATAAAACCGCCAACGACAGGAAGACCACAAACATGCAGATTGCCTTGGCCATTTTTCACGACGTGAAACACCTTGTAACGAGATTTTCCCTATATATGCGTTCTCTGATTGATAGTGTATCTGTGGTATAAGAGGTTTCCAAATAAAAAAAATTAAAATGCAAACTGCATAGTTGCAATGTTCTGTACTACGACGAGTGCTACCCGTTTCCACATACTCAAATGACTCTTGTTCATAATTTCGCCCATACTTGGCGACAGTTACGAATGAAGACTCCTGAACTTTAAGTACCGGCAGATCATACGTACCGATAGACGGTTGGTTTTTGGATTCAAGAGATTTGTTTTCTAAATGAGAAAGTATTGTGCAGCGGGTGAAGTACTAAAAAATGTTGATTGATAACTTAGAGACGGCGATTCCAAGGTACCATTAGAACTCATGAATTAACTCTTTTTGTAACAGAGATGAATTGTTTCCGAAATATCCAAAAAGCTGAGAGACATTTCCTGCAAAATAGTCTGCCAGGATTTGACAATTGTAAGTGTAACATAGCGAAAGAAAACAACTCTCACCTATTCCAGTTGATTGTCAGGGAAGTCAGCTAACATTGAAGAAATAACAAGTGTTTAAATACCCTATAGTTTCGCAGTGTTGCAATTTTAGCATCTGACAAATTAACATCTGAATATTCCATTAACAATGTAACTCTTTGGTCATGCGGACAAAAATAGTGACTAGACATTACGCGTGTCCCTTTTATATAACTTGCATTCGGCACAAAGTATACTGCAATGCCCTAAGGACAATGTCACCATAATAAACTATGTTAAATAGAAAAATAGCGTACTTTTGACAGGTCTCATTTCAACTCAGGACACTGCAGGGGTGTGAAACAATCAGGAGGGTCTTTTAAACATGTAAATTCAGTCCGATAATTACATTCAGACAGAAAGCGCCTCAATGGCAGGTATTCAGCTTTAAAGTGTACAGGGAGGTGGAATCGTGTCGATGACCTATGAGAGAGAGTTCGAAGAAGGCACCACCATATATTATTAAGTGATACAAATAGCAGAATGCACTGTCATCTAAACCTTGGACACTTTTTGGCTTCTGTCATCATTATACAGGTCAGAGCGCCCCATACATTTAACTGAGATTTACAGGGATCTAAAGGTAAAGTAGTAATTCGAAAAAAGTTTCTTCAGACATTCGGACACTGTTTGAGCCTTCATGGCTTCAGGTTTATGGATGCATGCATGCATGCATGGATACATGGATGGATGGATGGATGGATGCATGCATGCATGCATGCATGCATGCATGCATGCATGCATCGTCTTCAAAGGCCGCTTAACGGACTGTTGGAGACTAGTTTATGTCCAATATCTTGTTTAATACTATCCCTTGTGTTCATCGTATTGTTGTATTTCAGAAATCGACCTCAAAATGACTGTCAATTTTTCGAAAGAGTGTGAAAAATACTTCTTACCCGAAGCAATACCTCAAGGTTTACCACAGTGTCATGAAATTGTCCATGCTATCGATGGGAGTTTTAACAGTTTTGACGGATTCATTAGGATATATTGTACAAACGAGGCCCATGCAACGCTGATAATCACAAGGATATGTTTGAATTTTTTTCAGCTGGCACTTTTGGCCAAGGACTGTTCCCTACTCATGGAAGATGTGACTTGGTGTTCTTTTAGTTTGAGTGTGGAAATTAAACAGTGACGGGTCAGAAAGTCTGTAAAGCACCTCATGATTGTTTACCAAACGGAAGGCCGAGAACAAGCCAGAGAGGAGTAAACATTGCCGGTCGTAAAATCTTAATACTGCCACCCTGGAAAGGTGTCTAAGTAAGCATTTCCTTAACCCCGTAGTGAATAGTTTTACCACATCACGTTGTGCAAAACGCCAATTTTGATGATTTGTATACATTTTTTTCTCTCTTTGATGGAGGAATTCCCTTCTTAAAAATCAATCAATCAATCAACCAACCAACCAATCAATCAATCAATCAATAAACTTTAGGGACTCTGAGTTGAAAATGGATTATGAGTCATGCTTTGCAGACCATATAGTCTCCTAACAACTAGAAACATGCCAATCAAAATGTTTGCGTGGGAACTACAAGGAGGACTTTAAACCGTACAAAAACAACAAGACTAGACGTAAAACTGATTTGCCACATCTGGAGAGAGGCTTTGTCAAAATTTCCGTATAGTTCTCACAGGAGCAGTAGCTGTTTAAATGATTTGTTGTCACGATTGCCTTGTCTTAAAAATCGACTACATCTCCTCGATGACTCCAAAAAGTATACTGAGGTACACAGCGTGAATTATTCGCAGACAAATATTGTAACAAACGCTCAAGTCCTACAAATGTAAATTTTAACAATGAATGGAATGATCGATGAGACGAATATAGAGTACAAATATTAAGTCTGTTAAACATATCCCCGGTAAGTAGTTTGTAACACATAAAAATCTTCCAGCATTATAACATGCACCCAGCAAACGACAACCATCCAGACACTGAATAAGAGTATCACTCCCTCTTAAACCTAAGAATTTGCACAATTACTTTTGTGTGGTGTCTGTCATTGTAACTGTTTTCAAATTTAGTGACAGCAACACAAAGAAAGGTTTCAATATTTTCAAGTAATTATTCCGCTGTGTACTTCTATCTGCTTTATGGAACTCGCCGTTGTGGTAGAAAAATACAGATAAAATCAATCGATTGGTAAAATTACGCATAAATAACAAGTACTTTTGCGAGGAATAAGTTATGATCTTTTATTCAGACACAGCAAATGAAGGGGAGAATACATGTATGTATTCAACCCTGATAAATATTCATAATCGCATCTATAAATAAACCTTCTGGCTTATGTTTGACCCTTTAACCAGCCATAACCTCAACTTCACACAAATGCAACATCTGTTCCGTGTCGATGAGCTGGATAGAGACATAGCGCCCTCTCATTGGAATCTCGCAACCGCATCTTGTGGTGATGGTCTCATCTCGCGACATCTTGCCGATGATCATCCTCCCACAGATCGGATTTTCTTCAAAGTTCGAACTATCGCCGACACGGATCTGGGCATTCTTGATACGGCCAGCTGAAAATAATCACACTTAACTCTTCTGATTATTACGAAGACGACCATTTCGGCAAGGATGGTTGACATAAATCCATGCCATTAGTGTTGATTAGGTGTGACTCGAAGTGTTGGATGATCTATCGTGTATCAGTACGATTTCCACGACACTATGCAGTAACTGTTGTGAACAGAATCTACCAAAAGGAAAAAAGTGTACTATCGTCAATTCCCGCCATGACTAAACTATAGTGAATTTAAAAATCACTTACAGCAGCAATCCATGCGGTTTGTGATGACAACTTCATAAATGTCATAAGACCTTTCAAAATCCACTTGCCAGTAAGGCTGGAATTCATCATCAGTCCAAGTGCAGGAGTTACCGCTTTTCAAGTCACTGTCCTTGTTTCCATCCACAGCCTTCTCGGACCCTCCATCCTTTTTCGGTTTGTCTGAACTCTGAAAGGTCGGTCTGCCCAGTGCAACGTTGCTAATAGGCACAGGGTATTCGCAGGCTGCAATACACAAGAGGTACTGTAACATCAAAATACTAGTGCACGGCTTATACTTTTGAATCGAATTATTGCGTTCTCGGTAAGCTTGGCAAGCGGAAGAAAATTTGTTCGCTTGCCTGTCAATTATCCTTTACATTCCAAAGAAATACCAATTAGCAGTTGTTTTAAAGGAACCCAAAGAACCTAAGTCATTATGTTTTCCAAGAACCTCTTACGTCTGGTATATTTTAATAGACAACAAAATCAATTATTTCTGTTTGTTCTCCTGTGGATTTATTTAAACAAGAGTCAATTTCTTACAGTTTTTCTATTGAAGTTTTATTTGTTCTAACCAGACCATCCTAAATTTTAGACTGCAATAAAATAACACGAACGATCATGAACTGAAGTTTCCAGGCAGGTGTCGCC
Organism: Ptychodera flava; assembly: GCA_001465055.1. NCBI lineage: Eukaryota > Metazoa > Hemichordata > Enteropneusta > Ptychoderidae > Ptychodera > Ptychodera flava. The sequence goes on along the minus strand of LD342882.1, from coordinate 345,991 downwards.
ATTAAATCTTAAATATCATGAGAGATGTAGATACCCAGAAAAATTTGGGGTGTTTTGCGTCATTTCATGAAAGAATTGGTCACCATTATACCTTTCGACGACTCTGGCTATTTCGACAAATAGTACAAGTATATTCTACTTAACTTTCAACATCATAATCACCACTACAGCCCTTACAAAACAACAATAATGTTCATGCATAATGGCAGTAAGGTTCGTAACAATGGTCACAATACCGATAACAACGATAAAATACGTACGTGCTAATGCTGGAATCATCGTTGCTAAAGAAAGAAAGAAAGTAGAGCATGTGATCACAGATGTTGATAAATGATTTCTGATCAATTGTAGAATACTGTTTCGATTACATAAAATCTTCCGTGTTCTCAATGCTTCATACATATTGACAGTTAATCATATCAATAAGTTTATACAACAGGATCGTCCAGAGTTGACAAAATCTATTTTGAAAGGTAAAGTTAAATATAAATTCAGAAGACAAGTACAACGGTATAAGAAAGGCAAACGTTTAGTTTCCATTTTTCAGAATATTTAAAAGTACTGCCCACCACATATATTATAAAAAATCACTGTGCATTCGATAATAGTCCACTTTTGTATTATGTGAAAAGTCTAATAGATCACACGTCAATACAGCAAAATGTCGACATGTAAAATATCGCCCTCTGACCTTTGTTATGCAGGAATCATACTGGGAAAAGAAGAACTGGTGAACTAGAGCATACGTACTCTCTCCAACTATTGATACAAGTAGAAGTGAAAAAAGAGAAAGTATCATATGTTAAGATCGTTGGATAGTTGGGATCGTTGGGTGACATAAAGACAATTCTTTGCACCCGTGCAAGATATCAAAGAAATTTGTCTCTGTCGTCTATTATTTTTTTCTCCATCTGTTTGTAAGTCTGTCCATTCACCTCAATAATTTCAAAAGAACCGATGGTAAAATGAAGTAATAATCCCTGTCGCAAGCGGATATACAGTGACATAGAGCACGGGCAAATAGACGTGTGTTGCGAGGGGTGATATATACCCTCAGGTAGTCATTTCTAATTATATCATATCCACATTTGTACCCATGGCATTTAAAGCTGTTTCATCCTAGTTTTAGCACTAGGAAGCCGGAGGAAGGCTCTGAAATGAATGTACAACTTCCAAAATATGCAGTTGCATTAAATTGATAGGTAGTGAAATAGGCAACTACAGTATAGATTTCTTTGGTATTTGGTAAATGAATTCCTTGGTATGTTATTCTTACCCAGATTTGTTTAAAATAGCATAACATTCGCATATGTATGTTTTTATCACTTTTCTTAGAAATACGTAAGAAACCTCCTTCTCTGCTGTCACTTGTCGAAAATATCTAGTTATGTGATTTATTTGGTTTGGCCCGATTCAAGTTCGTCCAGGTTTGTAAGTACATGAAGATGAAGAATAGGAGAATACTAAAATCCGCTACGTACCATGAAGAGTAGTTGGCTGTTCAGTGGGTGGTGGTGGAGGCTCAGTTGGTGGTGGTCTGGTAGGTGGCGGAGGAGGTGCTTCGGTTGGCTGCGGTGGTAGTGGTGCATCGGTTTGTGGCACTTAGGACACAGAATATATATAAAATAAGATTGTGCTGTGAGAGAGATAAACTTGTACAGAAATATACTCCTACAATTATAGGAATGTCGGGACTGGCGAATATGACTGTACATTCAGATTTAAATATTTTCCAAAAATCGCGGATCAGGCTGTATAGTTAGTTACGATGTGCCTCCTGCAAACAATTACTACTTGTAATTATTTATCAGTATTGTCCCCTGATAAATTTATCACTATTGTCCCGTGATAAATTTTATCGGCAAAGTTGGGTAATATTTAATTATATACTTAAAGCATTGTACAGTAGAGCGTAAATACAATTTAAAAGGCATTCCCCCTCCTGTAAAATACTAGGCAGAGGGCTATGTCCCATAATAGGGCGATATCCTATCATGTTACTCCCATTACACATACTAGCTCGTTTCAATCGACCAGCAGGCACCAATATAATGATGACATTTTAAATTAGTGTCGACAAAAACATTCTGTCGACTGTTTTTCTATCACAGATTAAACCATAGTTTGTTGAACAGTTCCAAAGCTAGCTTGTAATAGGATTCCCCTTTTTCACGTGGTTGTTAACTTTATTTTTATATAAACAAGCTCTTTATATACGAAGAAAAGTTACGGTTACAAAACGGTTCACTATGAAATGAGTAATTTCTGTAAAAGCCAAATATTTCAAAACAACCCGAATAATTCAAACATCCCTTGCAGCTTTAGCATACGTAGCTCAACCTCCTGACTGCAGTATTCTAGATGAAAAACTGACTAATTGTAACCTGAAATTATTCGGTGCTCATTTTAATATTATATCTGTGACTTTTAAACATTGTCATTTCAGAATGTAATTTGTCATTTCATGTGGTCCGGCTATATGATTGCAAGACACGGTGTATGTCAGCTTTTGAGTGTTTTATTCTTTGCCCTTTTCATAATAACGTTAAAGAGATGAATGTACATTTAAATATCTCACCTGGACGAACAGGGTAAATTGGTCTTGGATTGTAAGGTCCTCCCCCATGACCTCCCCCGTGACCATGGTCAGGACTTCCACCCTTGTGAGAACCCCCTCCATGATGAGATCCTCCATGATGAGATCCATCACCATTACTTGATCCGGAACCATGAGATCCTCCACCGTATCCTCTACCGTTACTTGGCCTTGAGCCATAGGACCCTCCACCGTATCCTCCACCATATCCTTCACGGTTACTTGGTCTCGAACCATGGGATCCTCCACCATATCCTCCACCGTTACTTGGTCTTGAGCCATGGGATCCTCCACCACGGGATCCTCCACCACGGTGTGCAACCGATAACGACAAGAATGCCGCAACGATTAAGACAATCTTCATGATTTATTACTGACTTTGTAATCTGTCAGATAGAGGTACTTTATTTCATATTTTAGAAGCAATCTTTAACCTTCTTTTACCCAAATTCTATAATTGCAATACATAAAATGAATGGTGATAGCGAAACTTGACACTTGTATAGTTGCATTGCATATTATCTCTAATAGCAACTGTACACGCATTTTGAAAATAAAATCCGTAAATGCTAGTTTAAACACATTACAGCAATATCTATTACTTCAAACACATAATTTCTTATGCTTTACACTTTCATACTCAGTAAATGAAAGGTGTTTTGGACAAGTTAAATATTGAGAGCTCGCATACATATGTGATAAGTTCTGTAGAGAAGGGAGACAACTTACCGATCCTGTTAGTGCACCATGCAGAGTTAAATATTTTTACCTGCACAGGTCTTTGAATAGCTGAGTTCAAACCTGCAGCGCAAAGTACAAAGTTTTACTCATTCACTTTATCATTGACAATTTATGGCCCTGTAAACATGACACAGGCAAATCAACCTACCCGCAGTTGCCCATATTAGGCGTGCACAGTTTTTAGATATCTGGCTATATCCATGATTGATAGCTCGACGCAATCACAAACAGACTGCAGCAAGGCAAACCACAAGTTTGAAAAATGCTCTGTATTTACGCCTGATACATGTTACTCTGATATAGGACACTTTAGAGATTTGGCATCGACTTCGTACACATTCAAATGTATAAAGAGTAAATTAAAACCAATGATTACGTTCGATTGGAGCTACAGGATCTCTATAAACGATTTCAGGTACACTATGAAAGCACATCATTATTCCTGTCTGCCTGTCTTTGTCTGTCTGTCTGTCTGTCTGTCTGTCTGTCTGTCTGTCTGTCTGTCTGTCTGTCTGTCTGTCTGTCTGTATGTATGTATGTATGTATGTATGTATGTATGTATGTATGTATGTATGTATGTATGTATGTATGTATGTATGTATGTATGTATGTATGTATGTATGTATCACGGATGGATTGATGGATGGATGTAGGTGCTATCAATAGAATCTCAAAGAGGATACAGGATGAAGATACCGCTGATCGTTAAACCTATAAATCAAATCGATAGGGCTGCTTTAAAAAACATGAATTGTTATTTGCTTGGGGTATTCAAATCGACTCTGTGTGGTAGAATGTTTGTGCCTATATCACCCAACTACCACGTTCATCTTGCAAACTCTGTGATTTAGCATTGTTACAGGTCCATTTTTTCACTGCGAGGAGCCTGTTTGATGTCAAGGGGAATCAAGGTGAATTATCGATCGAAGACCGTAGCCTACTCCTGGATACACTGGAGACAAAGTCTTATAAAAACAGTGTAGCACACAACAGTGTATACAAACACAGCAGCTTAAAGACGGTACTCATTGCAAAAGATACTCGAGTTTGTCGTCAACAAAATTAAAACCAGTAATTGCTGAATTGTTGGTTGAGATACTGCCTGCGTCACCAGAAACAAATGCATGGCGCTTTCCATTTACCAGCGCTAATTTCTAAAACCGTTTAAGATTGTTGTCTTATTTCGTCGACAAGTGTGTGTGTGTGTGTGTGTGTGTGTGCACGTCTGCGTCAGGCATCTCCCTTGTTTATTAATTTTTTACGTTTAAGGGAATGTTAGAGACATATTTCATGGAAAGAAATATTGTATGTCTATCATGAAAGCACTCTTTATTCAAATATTGCTCCCACTTTCGGCGATTTTGGTCTATTAGCATTTTAATCCGATCAAACTTAACATTTTAATATAAAGTTGACTGCTTACTGCATCGATAGTTTCAGTTATTCCCGCAAACCCTAGAGCTAATAAGGCAGAGTACAAGAGTACGGAAAAACAACCTTGGATAAACCTTGCTTATAACGTTATGAATAATTCAGTGTTGTCTCCTATAGTTTCACTTATCCTTCGTGTAACATTCCTCAAATTATAGGTAAACTGTTGACAAAAATTTGAGTTTCTTACTTTGTCTCTCCTGCTCAAAGGTTCAATCACTATGTGATCAAAAAGCCACCGACTCTACAGTGACAAATGCTGGTGAGAGAAAAAGGCTGACCCTCTATTGCTGACCCCATATTTTATCTACATGCTGGGTTATTTCGGGGCTGCCTGCTTTTAAAATTATTTATGACTGGCTTTGAGTCCACAAACAGTAGAAACGAGCCAGTGGAAAAGTCGACAGCGAAACTTTCACTGGAAGTGAAAATAGGGCATGATAACAGTTAAATAAGATTTTAGGCGGATAACTCTTAAATTCCCATTTTTAAAGGCGGGAACAGAGAATAAGCAAAGAACGCACAATTTACTGTCTTTACACAACTATGAAAGGAAAAAAAGGATTAAAACGCAATGTGTACAGTCAGTGTCAACAAATTATGAACGCGAGAACTAGAGATTTATGATTGCGGTTTAGGCAGAACGTGCGACCACCGGGACAAATATTCGGACCCTCCAATTTTACAAAACTTTTTGGTATACTACTTAAGGGCACTGAAAGCCAAATCCGAGATGGATTAGTATTTATTATGCAAATTAAATTAATGAGCACTCTTTCGGTATTGAAATTGTATACTAACGATTCCTTATCAATGCAGAACCATGTTCATGTACCTCGCATCTTGCATGGTATACTTGAGGGGGCTCATTTTAGAGGCGTTGGAGTAAATAGTTTCAAACGGCCTACAATTTTTTTAAAATGGAGAGTAGTTTTCCCAATAGCGTTGACACGTAGGTGCCGGCCTTATGAATTTAAAGTGTCGGTACATATTAGGTAATATGTTTCCTTTGCACAAAATTTTGCTAGGTAATCCCTGGTTATGCATTCTTGATTTCGAGAGGGAATGATTCCTTGCGAAAGGTTTGGGCAAAACTTGAAGTCAAGGGAACTACCTATGGTAAACATTTACATGGACAGCTTTTGCTCCTGAATGTGGAGCTATCATATGTGCCATAGGAAAAGTCTACATATGCTAGAGTACATACGTTTGAAATGATAATAATGCTACCAAGGGAGAACGATATGTAATCTTTGATGGTTAAGTTGTAAACATTAGCGGGGCAGACAATTTGACAAGTTCCCGTTCGGTTACCAAGAGTGAACGTAACTGCAAATAGGCGAGCAGCAAAAAATAGTGTCTCTTCACTGAGTAATGTGTGCCCTTCACCCTGCAAAATTGTTCTCCCGATGTACGCAGAACACAACATATGAGCTTTTTAAAAAAATTAACCATGCTTCTTTTATGCTTATGTTATATAATATTACTTCGTGCTTAGTTGAACAGTGTATGATGAAATGTATTATAAATATTAATTATTTCAAAGAAAATTCCTCGCCACTTGACGGATACTTGGATAATAATATATGTAAGACGTCTTGTTGAATAATTTCCCTTGTGTTATTCTTAGTACGTCAGAAAACTTTGGGATAATAATGTTGGTTTTTTTTGCAATTTCCGATGTTTCTTTGATGTGACTTATAATAATCATGTGACTTCTAATTTCAGTCACATGTTTGTCTTCACATTGCCTGGATCCAATTACCATGTGATGTTGAAAGTGAACAGTCGAACAGGTAAATGTTTGCCTCGCTGTGATGGATGAGGCCCATTAATGAACAGGATTTGTGTGGAACACTCGGAGTTTAAATTAATTATGAGTCACCCTTTGCGGAACATACAGTCGAATAAGGTATTCAACAAGTAGAAACATACCAGTGTAAACGTCCGCGACGGTAACGAACTCTGGAAAAATGTAGGGCTACAAACCCTTGAAAAACAACCAGAAATAGACGTCGAAAGGATCAACAATTTTGTTTCTTACTCAAATCGGTCATCCAAAGTTGATCATAGTGTCAGGAAATTGTACATGCTATAGCACATACTGTCAGTCGTAAAAATTGTAATACTGCCGCCAAACGACAGAAAAGCAAATACTGTAGGTCATAAAATCTAAATACAGCCCGTCCTAGACAGGTTTCTAAGTCAGTAGTGCCTGTACCCGTAGAGAATACTTTCTACCAAATCACGTGGTAAAAGCACCAATTTTGGCCGTTTTCTGGTTGTTCCATCTACAGAAACTTTTAAAATCCACTAGAACCTAACTTTCAGACTTTGGTTGATCTTATTTTAAATTTTAAACACTAAAAATTTATGATGAATGAAATCATATTACCTAATAAAATATGGTCGATAGAAAAGGCCTTTGCATGCTTTTCCTTTTAAAGATTTATTCTACTTTATTATAGAAATAACTAATAACTGGTTTAACGTTTGTATCATCTTAAAATATTTGATGAAAATTCAATGCCCGCGTCAAATATCATGATATATGCTTGATATTTGCAAGCTATTATCAGCCATTATAAATCATATCATCCATTTAGAAAATATGTTTTATCATTCTGCAAATAGGCGACTGTCTGTATATTTAATCAGCTTCTTAACTAGCCATTTTTCTCAACATTTTCATGAGATCCGCCAGCTAAAATACCTATACACTCTCACGAATTCCTCTTAACTACGAATTGTATTTTGAGAATACCATAAACCAAGTTCCATCACATTGGGATTAGAACTCTATTTTAAGAGGCCAATTATCTGCAGAATAGAGGGAAAAGGTCAATGTGAAAACGTATACGGGTCATTCATGTACTGGAGTACGTAAAATAACCATGTCTTCTACCGATAACTGAGGCCAAGATACTGTTACAGTATTCATCAGCATGGATCAGCAAAAAAGTGGTTACTGTCATAGCATCCTTGCAGTACGAAAGAGTCAGTAAATTTTCGATCGGTGTCAAACTCACAACGTACGCATCCAGTCACCTAGCGAAGATTATCACAGTCAAAACCACTCGGCCAAACCCAACACAAAGACGGTTACCTATTTTTCGCAGACTGATATTGTGACAACCCACAAGCCCTCCAAAAGTTATTTTAACATTGAACGCAATGATCGATGAGACGAATACGGAGTACAACGTATTTTTGGTAAGTACTTTGTCCTATATGCAAATCTTCCTGTATAACATGTATAACATGAACCGGGAAGATGACTACATCCAATCAGATATTAAGCCCTCCCAAACGTAAGAATTTGCAGAATTGCTGGTGTGTGGTGTCTGTCAGTGTTTTCAAATTTACTAATAGTAACATAAGGAAGGGGTTCAAATTTTGAAGTGATTGTTCTGCTGTGCCCTTCCATATGCTTTACGAAAATCACCGTCGTAGGAAAAACATTGAAATAGATTAAGTCAATCGATCGGTGAAATTATGCACAAATATCAAATATTTTTTGCGATGAATAGGTTTTGATCTTTTATTCAAAGAAAAGCCAATAAAGGGGAAAATATGTG
>LD342882.1:313961-332001 GCA_001465055.1 Ptychodera flava | reverse complement strand
CTTAATCAATCTCTTTCGTAAGGTAGAATGCGCCTCGAGAGTGAAAGACTTAACCTTTCCCCCAAATTTACTCATATCATCTTTTAACAATTCGAATCTCTTCAAAAACAAATAATAAAAATAGGGGGGTCACCGTGCAAATTTTAGTACTGGAGAGACAAAATTACCAAAGATTTACCGATATTTGAAATTCAAAATGGCCTCCATCCCTGTGTTAACTCCATGGAGAAAAACAACATTTTCGATTTTCAAAAACTGGCACAGTAAAACATTAGCGGGGCAGACAATTTGTCAAACTCTTGTTCGGTTACCAAGAGGGAACTAAAATACAAATAGGCGAACAGCAAATATGCATGCTGACCGTAAAATATAAATAGGGTTACCCACTGAGTAACGTGTGCCTTCATCCTGCACAATTGCTCTCCCAAAGTACGCAGAAACAGCGTCATTTTTGGCATTTCCTAGACATTTTTCAATCTGCAGTTGCACCTAATAGAAAACCCGAAATTCCAAATCCTATAGTTTTGATCCCGTTCCCATGATGTATGTAGAAAAAAACGTAAAAAGACCTTTCATGACAAACCAAACTTTGAAGAAACACAGCATACAATCACTCTCAATATGGTACCCCTAATTAACCAATCACTTTCATAAGTAGAATGCGCCTCGGGGACAGACTCTCATATCTTTAATATTTGTTTCTGGTCTACCGCTTGTGGGGCTTATTTTGAAGTTCTTGGAGTTAGTAAAGTTTTCACCGTCTTTGTTTTTCGAAATCGAAATTGTTATTTTTTGCCATACAGTCAGGCACGGATGGCGGACATTTTGAATTTCAAATTCAGGTGGCCAAAACTTTGCATCGTCGGTTCCCTTGATTTTAATTTTTTGATTTGGTTAGAATATGGTTCAAACTTTAATTTAGGAAAGTTTGACAAAAAGTTTAATTAGTTCAGTTTCAAGGCCATAGAAATTCAATTAATTACTTCACGACTTACTGTAATTTCACATTTGAACGTTGTATTGACGGAGTAATTTCAACCTAAAATATAAAAAGCGTTTTGTGAATTTATTTGAGAGAATAAACGGGTATGGAGTGACAGATTACGAACAATGTTATATCATTAAGTGCAACTCTCTTAGGAAAGGATTTTTCAAAAGAAAAAAAATGGAATGCTATGATTTCATGTGCTATTTCATCTGGTACAAGCTCAGGCTATAGGCTCTTCATTTTAGCCCATTTTCATAGGCAATCCTGAGTTGTTGAACATTCTACAAAACTCGGAATGACTGTGAACAACTAAAGTTCTTGTTGATGAGTTTTCAGAGTGTACAACCCAGTCGTGGCGGAGTTCTGGTTGAATTTGGAAACTGGTGACCTTTACAGTGAAGACAAAGACAAAGACTATTACTTAAGAAGAATCCCCCGGGCAGAGTCAGCACCAAACAAAGGGACCAACAAAGGAGGTCAAGACCATGGACAAGATTACTGCTATTCTACTGACGGAGTTTTCAAATCAGAGACACCAGAAAATGAGGTAAAAGAGTTGCTGACTTCTGAAAACATCCCAGGCCTTGTAGACTCTGAAATCTTAAAGTCAAAGCAAGGTAAAGCTAAAAAGATTACATTTGCATACTATGCAGTTGCCAAAGGAAGAAAGACAGGCATATTAAGAGTTGGCTTGATGCCGGGCCTCAAGTTAATGGATGTAGCCGTTGCCTACACAAAGGGTTCCACTCCCTTGAAGATGCCAAATTCTACCAACAAGAACATGGAATATCCCCCGTAGTGCATTCACCTACACTTGAAGAGGATTTAACCTGTATTACAGCTGACATTAACGAAAAAGCTAACCGTCCAAGAAGATTAATACAGCCTCCAAAACGCTATGAAAACTACATGTGCTACAGCCTAGCCTGCAATAATCCTCTCCAAAACGTGTCACACAATGATGACTCCAACGTAAATCAGAGTGAGAATTCAAGAAATATTAATCTTATGGACAAAGACAATAATAATGACGCAATTTCCTAATGGACCAATAGTAGAATCAGGTGTGAACGAGACCCTAATCAAGATAATAACCCTGATAAGGAATGACACATTGATGAATGCTCAAACATCAACAGAAGAAAATGGTGTTACTTTGACCCTGAGTAAAGCTAGAAGTGTGTCAAAAGAGATTGACAAGAAGTTTGCTTCATCGCTAGAAGGTCTGCAAAGAGATCTGCACTCTGTGTTAATGGAAGTAGATTACTTGAAAGGGAACTACCACGATGTCAAAGTGGATCCTATAAACACAGTGAAGAAATAACGAGCACTGTATCAGACCACAGTAACAATATTGAGTCACTCAATCATCTCGTCACAAAATTAATCACCAGATTTGATCTCTCAGAAGGTAAGATGGAAAAAACAGCGTCTACCCGAGCTAACCTCAAGAAAGATCAAATACGTCAGTGAACAAGACACTACAAAGCAGTGCCACAACTCAACGTCAACCTCCACCTACGCTGCCAAACTCAGTCATCCCCTGCCAGTAGACTCTGAAGTAACCAATGAATCTAATACCACTCCTGACATAGATCCCAATCTGTTCACCGTTACCATTCCAACGAAAAACTCCTTCAGTGTAAAACAGGAATCGACAGCCTTGCAGCCAAATACATAGCTGAGATTCAGTAACAAGCCTGACAAACAGCCAGAGGTATCAAGTGATTTTCAATATTCAAGTAGTGACCGAGATAAAGCCAGCCAAACAACATATGTCTACAACTCAGCTGTCTATCCAGCCAGACTGAACTCTAAAACATTCATAACTGGCGATTCTGTGCTATAGGATATCCAACCAAGCCGACTTGTCAACACAGAAGTAATAACAGTGAGGGGAGCCATATTTCCTGATGTGAAAAATGGAGTACAGAATATGGCAGACTACATGAAGGATTGTGATAACATCATTATCCATGCAGGTACCAATGATGTGCAGAATAGCATGGCTTTCGATGATATTAAAGATGCCTGCTTTGATACCTTCAAGAAGTGAAGCGAATTGCTCAAAAAGCCAAAGTAATGATCTCTAGCATCTGCCCAAGAAGAGATGACAAGATACATGATGTTGATTTGTGACATTGGTTGGAATACTATGAGAAGTAGACTTGATATTATGAAACTTAAATATTTTAAAAGACTCCATGATATGGATTATTCACGGTGGACAAAATTGTCTTTAATCACCTGAAGTTAATTAACGATGGAGCCGAACACAACCTAAAAACGTTGTGTTGCAACAGGACAAAATCTGCCGATGGCATAATGACAAACTTAAATATTACGAGCATTGATCAGCTCACTGATCAAAATATTAAACAAATAGTGCTTGATGAAAATTAATGGAGAGAAAATATTACCAAAAAATCTACCCCAGCTAACTATCAAAGATTTAAAAACAATCTTCAATGTGAAGATTATCTAAAATCTATTGATGATTTCAAGGGTGTTCAATTAAAGTTTAAAGCAAGATCATGTAGTCTTGGTCTGAAATATGAAAAGAGAAGGTGGGAAAAAGAAGATGAGACATTGGAATATTTTCTTTTCAAATGTGATCAGTTCACAACAGAAAGACAACAATTAATGACTGATACTGAAGAAATGCTGTTGAATAATAGCGAATTGAATTTACTCAAGGATTTCAGAGAAAGAAAGGGGTTGATATTTTTTCCTTGGTGATTCTACAAAGAATTACGAGAAAGACCTGTACAAAGAAATCGACACCATTTTCAGGCGTTTCTTAACAGAGATAGTAGATAGTAGGAAGAAATTTTTAATTTAACTAACATTTCCTTTTCAGCTTTAGTGTCTAAAAATATGGTTTTGATAACAATGGTTTGTTTTCTTTCTTAGATTTTTTCAACTACATGTAGCTCTTCTGTCTGTTTTTATTTGCATTTCCAGCGCCCAGTGTAATTTTGCTGCTCCTGTTGTTTTCAGTGAGCCCCTGCTTTAAAAGGGTTGCACCAAATAAATAAATAAATAAATAAATAAATAAATGAATAAATAAATAAACAAATAAATAAATAAATAAATAATAAGATTAAAGTCAAATCGTCGGCCTACACGATTTAGATATACGTCGCCATTTCTGTGACTCTTTTCATATCAATAATACACACCTACTTTCTCTGTACCCATCTTGCCTTCTTTTTCCACATCTTTGTAAAACAATGCTAGGTTATATTCTGTATAGAGTTTTTTCAAATATTGACAAACAAAGAATACTTGAGGTAGCGCGCGACTCGAAAGTAGGAGTCCAACTTTGGAAAACTTTCCTCAGAGCAACTTTTAGCCATTCTCTTTCAAAATCATGAACACAAATCGCAGATAATAGCGAGAAATGTTGTTTTTTGAAAACAATGTCAATAATTTACCGATTTTTGAAATTCAAAATGACCGTCATCCCTGAATGAACTCTATAAGGAAAAGTTTAATTTTCGATTTTCACAAAAATAATCCGCTGAAAACTACTTTGCTTAATTACTCGACGAGCAATTAAAAGCGGACTAGCGGCATCGGCACATGTATGGAAAGGTTCGTAGCGGATTTGTTCGTAGTGTAAATGTTTTCTCTTTTTGTCACCATTACTCTTAAATGTAAATACGCTTTTAGTTTTTTACGAGTCCATTCATAATTTATCGTGGTTCAGAAAATGTCATATCAAAAGATACGCATGCAAAAAGATGCTGGTAACATTTTTCTGATTATTTACAACCCCCTGAGGCTGATTCTATCCAAAGAAGGGTCACCAGCTACATAAATTATACGCGGCCACGTGGCACTCTCCAAAGATCGCCTACAGTGTCACATATCTATACTGATCGCAGAGGTGAATTCAAGTATTGCTGTGCATCAACGAACTTTCCCATGAGAAAATATGAATTTAGTGAATTAGTAAATCTCCGGAGCTTTTCATCACGCGTTAGAGAGTAGAACGAGAAGTTGTAGTAGATACACAAAACAAAACCATCTAAAAATTAGACAAGAGTTGCCGCTATAAATGGAGTAAGGTCACTCTTGGGTCATGTAAAGGGTGTATTCTCACCCATAAATCCGAGTTGTTTGCTGAAAAGGCCATTGTATACTGTTCAGTTTGTGTTCTATTAAAAGTGACCACGTGTGGCTTCCACGGTTCCAGTGCCAATGTATAGAAAGAGGGTTTCACAAGTTGTTTTCAGTACAGTTATAAACAGTTGTCATTTAGTCTTCTAACTTTAAGCTTAAACTTTTGAATTTCCATCTCTACAGAATGCTAAAAATCGATGATGGGCTGTTTCATAAATCCTAAACATTATGTATTGGAAAAATCGGCTCACTGTAATTTTTGTACTGCTCTAAAAAGTAAAATAAATGTAATTTCTCTTGAAACATAGTCATAGAACAATAAAACGCTGGAGCAGTTCCATGTGATCTGGGTTTATGCCTACGGGTGTGAGAAATTCAAAGTACCTGTATGTTTGTGTATTGTGTACTTAACAATAAATACACGATAGAGATTGTCTTTATCCATAGAATTTATTTTTCGCGTAAGAGATGATCCAACTAATATTTCATATCAATCAGAGAGAGAGAGAGAGAGACAGAGAGACAAAGAGACCGAACAGAGATTCGTTTCGCTTTCCCTTTATGTCCCCAAATCCCTGTATATGCACCAACATACCCTTGATGTTTTCAAATCCCCGTCAATTCCCGGCTACAGAGGTGTTTATGAATGCAGCCTTAGGTTACCATAACAGTCCTTGAAAATTTGTCTTACATTTTTCAGAGTGAACACAAGACATCATGGAATAATTTTCACATATGAACTGGCCCGGATCGTCAGTGTGTAGACCAGGACAAAATAGTCCATATTATCTATGTTCTCTGTCCTGCACGCGACTGCGCACAGACCTATCGGTCGCGATCTATACCGTATATTATCTCAATAAAATATAATGCGATAAATTTAGACATGAAAGGCATGTCCACAGAAATTTCGAGTAGCTAAAGCTTTACATGTAGATATTCTCAATAACCGAACGGGGTGCCAGGGCTCTACAGAACGAATGCCAATGGTATGCAAGCAATGATCCGTTGATCGATTCTTAGCTTAGTAACGTCGCGACTCCGGTCGTACGGCTCAATGCGGATGTCGTCCCTGGCCACCTGAAAGCTATACCTAAACGTAAGTTCAACAGAATAAATAAATAGCGTATGGTATTCGGATAAGCAATATATAGAAGACTCAAACCACAAAGTCATTATACGACCGACCAAAATTTTCTTCATCATATAAAAATTTGTAAACTCTTCAGAATCGAACCTACAGTGCAGCGTAGGGCTAGCGAAGACAGCTGCTGTCAACTGTATAGCCTGAACTCTGCAACGCTCGCTGTGGTATCGTCGGGAGTCGGCAACAGACTTTCCGGGATCGGAATTGACGAGGTGACACCAGCAGAGACCGGCGACGGCAGCGTTGTGGCCGTAGGCATGCAATGAATGAGGACGTAAACCGGGTGTCATCGAATGAAACCTTTCGGGCATGCTAAGGTCGTAAGATGTGATACTTTTAAAAGCCACGCACCTTCTAGATTAAGAACTACTGTTCCGATCTTGTTGTTGCATTTACTTCATTCATATATTTGAAAATATTCTAAACAAGTCTGACTACTGCGGCTGTTCGTCGCTAGCCCGGTGAAATCTCTCTACCCGCCGATGACGGACTTGATTTGGCGTTGGCCCGGGCACATCGCCAGTTACAATGATAACAAGTTCATGTGACCGAATCCGTAAGTTTTGGTAAGATGGCTTTCGTGTATCGAAATTTCAGCTTGATGGCATTTATGAATGAAAGTACCCTGTAAATCAGTTGCACATCTCCGGGAGTGATGTGCAGTTTTTACTAATCACTCCCGGAGATCGCGACAGTAATGTTTCATTCTGTGACAATCCGTGACGATAACATCGCCAGTTTCGCGCGTCGTATCAGCATTCGTGTAACTTGTGCTGCGTCAGACAATCGATTTCTTCTCGTGCATTGACGCAGCACAAATGACACTCATTCTGATACGATACAGGAAGAGGAGATTTGGGTAATAACCTCTTAATTATTGTCCTTTAGCGCATTCATTTAGTCAAGTCAAAATAAACCATGCAAGAATATGCAACCGATAAAAGAGATTTCCATTTTGAGAGTGAAGGTGGTATATTTGTGTACATATATGCCGCTTAACCGATCTAACCGTTGAAAATCAATCTAAGACGATTAGGCTAGAGAAAGAAAAATATTGCTGCTCAGATTTTTTGGCTTAGCTACAGGGTGGCGACCGAATTTTGTTTTCATTTTTTCACAAACGAGCAAAATGTTCCACTGGTTACAAATGACTTGGGAGTCTAGATTTTATAAACTGTCGACAATGATAGATGCATAATATTTTGACAGAAAATATTCTAAGCATTTCCACATGCTAAAAGAAGAAAATAAAAATTTTATCCCAAAAAAATTCCCTGTATTTTCCGCAGTCTAAAACATAATAATTCCAAATTGGCTAAAGTAGAACAATTTACTTATTCTCCCTGGCTTATGGTGGATTTCCTAAAGTCCCACTAGCCCACTAGCCTGTATCTTTCAGCATTATTACTATGATTTCAATTTCAAGCTAAAATAAGGTGTGTGTATACAGTTATTGTCAACTACCCTCTGCCACTGTATATACAATTTTGAACAAGACAGAGATTACACTGCAATTAAATGTTTGCCAAAACATTAAATCGCAGCCCCATGGGGAAAAGCGAAAACGTGGATACTGTGCATGTCTGCGCTAAAATCTTCACATAAACTGCTCAGAGTAGTCCAATATAATGCATAGGGGTGAATGTTTTCAACTGTGACATTGTATGTTCTGTTTCCTTTGAAATATTACCAACTTTTGAAAATGGCAGGAAATCAAAATGACCGTTAAAATTTGAATTTGTCAAATGTTTCACAAAGGAATATGATTTCCTAATGCAGTAAAAGCCCATATCCCTTCCAAGGGTAGAATTCAGAGAAAACCAGGAGAGAATAGGAAGATATTTTGAGGTCAACAAATTTCAAGAGTTACAGCTAGTTGGGCTTTCATGTTTTCTTAAAAGATACATCCTTTATCATTGGGAAATACAAAGAGTATAGACCGTTTTCTCAAATTAGTGTTATTTTAATGTAGGAAAATAATACATGTTGGCAAAGTGACCAATGAGGAAATTTCAAGAAACTTATAACCTGACTCAAGCTCGGAAAGACTTAGTTTGTACTGAAGTAATTGTATTTTAGGGTTGTGTAAACTGCGCATGTCACTGAAAGTCTGCATCAATTGCTCGTATTAGGATAGCAACAATCTCATTTGCGTATTCCTGAGCTTGTGCTTTTGTAGTCACATTAGTATAGTACACTAAACTCCACAACAAGCGCCCGTGAATAGTTGCTACATAATGACAAAATGTTGGGCCCATGAGGGCGTTTTCACACGCACAGTGTCGACTGACGATTTGAAACTTTCGCTCCCTCGACAAGAAATCAAGATTTCCTAAATTCGACATGAAAAACAATGTATCTTCGCGGTATCCGTCAGCAACGTTTTCCATGTAGGGTTTGAGAAATCGCTTCATGCTGTAGTTAGTGTCTTTCATGTGTCTAAAGTGCTTCAGTACAAGTTGCGGTTCTCCGGCTTCTATTTTCTTCAGCGTTTCCTCTCTACACTGTGCCGCAAATTTCCAAAACTCTTCCAATTCGTCACCCTGTGCCGGAACATTCAGGAGCATTTCTATATCAGGTGCGAAATTCGCGAAGGAATGATCAGGCTTGACTGCGGGCTTGCTGTGGCCTCTCATGTTTACAGCAAAACTAACTAAGATCTCGAGGTCTTCAGTAACTTGACCGCCTTGCACAATTTTACACAAAGCTAGGGCGGCAGCCGCTGTTAGGGCTCCGTTAACCGAGGTTCCATTTTTTCTGCAAAGGCTTATGAGCTTGGCTGTTTGTTCGACCCTCAACTCAATCGGTATAAGCCTGGTAT
The DNA here is from genome assembly GCA_001465055.1 of Ptychodera flava. Taxonomy (NCBI): domain Eukaryota; kingdom Metazoa; phylum Hemichordata; class Enteropneusta; family Ptychoderidae; genus Ptychodera; species Ptychodera flava. Next base: position 322,917 of record LD342882.1, on the reverse strand, counting down.
CCTTCCGAACATCAGGATTTCTGGACATCACAGCACCAAATTTGGCGATATAGGGATTTTGGGTGTAACCGAATCGTTCAATGTCAAGGGCGACTTGCTGGAAAGAATGCCTCTCCTCCGTCGTTGGGGGCGCCAGTTGCACAGCTGTTTCAACTGAATCGGAAAGGGGGAACTTTTCTTGCTTGACGACCGAGCATGCTTGCTCTCCTACAGTTTCCATGTTGGTCAAAAGCGAGTCAATAAATCGCATGACGGTGTTGCCATCAACAAAGCCTTGGAAAAAAGTGCAGATCATGGTTGTCGAGAATTTTCTATTATCAACATCACCTTCGAGTAGTCGAATCCTCCAGAGAGGGCCATTCATTAAATCGAACTTTCGAGACAGCTCGCCGACGTGTACTGTTTCCCAATCACCTGAAAGCGTTTTGACATCAATGACCTCTTCGTCCATTGGTCGAAAATATCGCTTGCCATCCTCATCGACGATACGCATTCGTAGCATAGCATATGATGCTCTGAGCATGCGCGCACCGTTGACTACCAACTGTTCAGTCACTGGTTCGTCGGCCTGGAGGAAAAACACATACGAACTATTCAGCAGATTTATGTCATGATACTGGGCGAAAGCATCTTCCCATGGAGAAAGTTCTCTCCCTGAGACCACCACTTGTTCGTGATCTTGGCGGTTCGCCATCTTGCCGACCGGCAAGTGTCTGTTGGCAAGCCTGGTCGAGTGCCTCTTTAGTCCAAATAATCTAAGTTGCACGATTGCCGCCTTTATCAACCTTCAAACAAAGCAATCTGGCATCCGAGATGCAGGCAAGGTCACGGCTGCTTACAAGCAGAGCATTTCACATGCGATAATTCTGTAAATGAAAATATAGAACATACGGTATTTAGGAGAGTTGTACTGGGTCTGATAGGGTGCGATAGGTTATTGTAGTTTGTCTTGGAGAGAAGTTGGAATAGAAATGTTGAAGTATTAAAATACTTCTACGTACACTGGGAACACAGGACAGTATGATATATATATATATATATATATATATATATATATATATATATATATATATATATATATATATATATATATATATATAATATATATATACGGTAAAAAATGATAACAAGTAGAACACAGGACTTAGGCGTTACTCAGAGTTTCACGCTGCATGTGCTCTCTGTAGCGATCATCAGCGATCTATCATGTATATATAGCGATATAGCGATATATCATGTATATATCTATGTATATATATACGTAGATATATTGCTATATATTTATACATATATATATATACATTGCTCTCTCTCTCTCTCTCTCTCTCTCTCTCTCTCTCTCTCTATATATATATATATATATATATGCTAAATTTAAAAGCAGCGAACGATGGCCTGCCTAAAACCTATGAATTTATATGAAATAATTCTCCTCAACTATACTACAATAACCGCTCGTGTACGCACTGCACCGAGCAGGTTGAATCTATTTCTGTACGCTTAGCATACGCTGAGCGCATTCCTAGTCTGTATCCGTCGGACTGCCCTGCGCCACGGTGTATACGACAGGGCATTCTGAAAAAACGCTTTATACTTTCGACTCTGTGTGTAAATTCGACTGACAAGGTGAATACATAATAAGGTAATTCGCGTTACTCGGCCTAGCTCCCACCACATTCCTGCTAAGGTCCATAGTCGAAAAAACCGGTGACATGCGGTCCAAATTTGGACCGTGCACGAAAAACTACTTTTCTAACTACTTTCGGCCGAAATCAACTCGATTCCGAGCTATCTACCAGATCACCTCAATCGCTCACAAATTGCTAAAAATGTTTGCTCTCGTAACGTCCCAAACCGTTAGTTTGCCGTCGATGAACGGTCAAAGGCCCAATGGCCGGCCATTAGACCCAGTGGCCGGCCAAAAGATACGTTGATGCGAGATATGGCATGGCTGGCCACTGGCCCCTGGTCGTGCATGCCCGGCAAACTAACGCTTTGGGTCGCCACGAGAGCAAATTTTTTGAAGTCTGTGAGCAGTTGAGTTAATCGGGTAGACATAGATCGAAATCGAGTTGATTTCGGCCGAAAGTGGTCAGAAAAGTAGTTTTTCGTGCGCGGTCAAAATTGGGACCGCATGTCGCCGGTTTTGTCGACTATGGACCTTGGCAGGGCCTCATAACGCCGGGAACACACAGCATCGTACGCAGTGCTTCTCTATCACAAGCTTATGAGCTCTAGATCTTTTGTACAACCACATGGTCACAACCAACCCTCTATCTAGTAAGCTTATGTATGGCTTCCCTCCCTTCCCAAACGTTTTACACCTGGTTTCACACTTACCGAGGCTCGATCACGAAAACAAAGAGTGCTGTGTAGGCCGACCAAATGGGCTGTTGCCACTCCGAGAACGGTCTGTCCAAGGTGGTTGGTCTCAGCCAAGCGACGGGGTCGCGGCCTGGATATCCCACCATATAAAATGATGGTCACGTCGTGACCCGGAAGTACAATCGCAATAAACAAACATTGAATTTACCGCTTAGCCGTTCGTCAGCTTTGCTGCTGTGGAGTGCTCGTCGCGAAGCCTTTACAGTCATACTGAGGCACAGGCGCATGGCGAATTTTAAAATCACTTGTGCAAACGGAAATCATGCCGGCAGCTTTTGACTCACAGTGAACGCCTGTTGGCTGTGGCCGCTCCGGCTGTCTTGACTCTTGTATTGTGTAGTGTATGGTAACAATAACACTCACAGTAGCTCTGCATGGCAGGGCTGTGAGACAGGGGAGAACCATTTGATTTGGGGGGGGGGGTATGGAGGAAATGGGTATGGGAGCAATTTTTTTTTCCTGTCACAATGACAGCAATTTTTTTTTCTACTGTCATACTTGCATCAATTTTTTTTTTCCAAATGGAGTAGCAGTGCAATTTTTTTTATTTGTCATCAAGTTTGTAATGCGTTGTATATAAGGGAGCCGTCATTATTTACGGTCTGAAACTCAGAAATTTCGAGTGACATCCCCCCCTCCGTCAACCATGATGAATTTGAGTAACTCCCCTCTCTAACTCTGAAATTTTGACTGATCCTCCATTTAGAAAAGTTAAATACAAATGCATGTTTTTGTAAAATTTACAAAATACAGCAACAGTAAAGACCTTTGAAATCCTGATGTACTCTGCTAGACTATCGTCAGTTATCTCATGATGGTTCAAAAAAGGTGAACCCATCAAAATGAAATTGAAAGTCACAATAAAATAAAGATATGAAAAGCTCACGCAGTATCTGACCATATAGTATATTGTTTAATTTGGATGGGTATTATGACAGGGTTTTCACTAGGATATCTGACCGGGCAGAATTTGAAAGTACAGAGGGAGAACACGCGAGAGGCTTAGGGGGAAAGTGTCACAGGGGCTTTCCCCTATCTTGCTTATAAATTTTTAAGACATTGATGTATGCAATGGTGCAGTCTGCTGCAATCTGAGAGGTGTTTTTAATTTTTTTACTAAGTGAAACTGTTAGAACACCCCAAGGGGGAATTTTGAGAAATTGATGTATTTAATGGTGCAATCTGAGAGGAGTTTCTGGTTATTTTGCACTCGGTAAAACTGTTTGCAAATGACATTGAACACTGCAATATTTTTTTACATTTTTTGCATGATCAGTGTTTGTGTCACAATATTCAACAACCAAACAGTGACAATACAATTTATGAAAAACAGTTCTGTTTGCCAGAGACTGGGAAGATAAATAAATATACAGGAACGGGAAATCTGTGACCTTCTTGTGTCATTTCTCCAGCTGCCAGCTTCTAATGAAAAGCATGAATATGGTATGTTTAACTGTCAAAATGGTCATTGAACTGAGGTAAATTAAAACATGTTTCTGTGATAATAAAGGATGAATTCACAACAGTTCAGTTTTGTCCTAGATCCTGTGAAAATTTTGAGAAATTATTGTGCACCACGGTGCAGTGTAGTGCAATCCGATAGGTATTTTAAATTTGTCTTTTACCAGTAAAACTGTTAGAAGACCCAAGTGAGGGAGAGCACGAGAGGGGGTGCCCTCCTCTCGCATTGAAAATTTTTAGAAATGGATGTATGCAATGGTGCAATCTGAGATATGTTTCATTTTATTTCGCGCAAAAAAATTGAGTAACCCCGCCCCCCTTCTTCCTCTCCACATTTTGAGTAACGCCCCCTGAAGTTTTTTAATTTTTTTAGTGACCCCCTCCCTTGTATTTCATTATATTTGTTGTTCCTCAATTTTTCATTGTCAACTTGTACATCTTTCCAATATATTTATATTGAGAAAATAATATATTAGTTTTAACACTAGTTTATTGACTCCTGTCTTGTGTTTTAAAATTTTCACAATTTACAGAAGTCAAAAAGTCCCCTTTAGATAGTGCCTATGCCATTAAGATATTGCAACAGAAATCCTGAAATATGATTGAGTGTACTGAGGTGTAAAGTAGACCTATGTAGTGCATGCTTATATCATAAGTGCTGGGAAAAAACATAAGAATTGCTTGTGGTAAAAACATTTGCGCCGCCTATGGTAGCGCACCGGCAAAGAATACATGAGAATGGGGTTTCCAAATTTTGCTAATTTCTGGTGCATTGTGACAATTTTTTTTTCACTTCTGTCTGTTATGACAATTTTTTTTCCCCAGGCCATGACAGGATCATTTTTTTCTTCTATCTCACCTGGCAACAATTTTTTTTCTCAAAATCCTCCATACCCCCCCCCCCCTCCGAAATCAAATGGTGTTCCCCTTACCGGCGTTATACGGCCTCCCACCACGCCGGTAACACACAGCACTGCCACGCAGAGCTATAGGCCTAGTAACAGCAGAGCTGAGCGGCCACAGTCGTGGGATGAGCGCTGTTCAGTGGATGTCTCAAAAACTGCCCACATGATTTCCGTTTGCACAGTTATTAAAATTACAGACAAATGATTTTAAAATTCGCCGTAGGCCTGTGACGCGCACTGTACATTTCTGTATGGTCTCACATACCTCTGATATACGCACTGTGCGAGATATCGGCGGGAGGTTAAGTAGGGGGAACAATCCTAATATTTTCATGGGGGATGATGCCAAAGTTGAAAATACCTATCCATGTATATTTCAAAACATGATCCATTGTTAGATAATTTTCTGTATAAATTTGGGGAATTTTTATCCATATGGGGATATTTCCTTTGTTATCAACCTATTTTTAGGGCTTTTAGGCTATTGGATGAAAAATCAACCCATGTTTGAGGATTTGTTCTTCAAAAACGTGTCTCACGTAGGCAGCATATACCTTTCTGTGATATACATAGACGTCATTTACATTATCATCCCTAAAAATAAAATGACGTTTGTAATTAATCCTACATGTTTTAGTATCTGCGCAAAATGATAAACGTTTATCCACAATTGTCCTCTGCCATTGTGAATACTAAATGTTCAATATAAATACAGTTTTAACTTGACATGTCTAGTCTTGTGTGCCTTGTATTATGTTCCTAGGTTAATTCCTTTTTCTACACTTTTGACATTATCCATACCTGCCCGACTGAATTATTACACTATATCACAGTCCGTGGATAGAGGGACTGTGACTATATGCATAAAATTCTCATTCAAACTGACGTATGAACTTCAATGCAGTTGCAACAGGGGTCATAAACTGCACGTCACAAGTGTCTTGCATTTCTTACTTTCACTGAAGTAACGAAGTCTTACAGCATTGTCTCAATGGCTTCTGATTTGCGAGTTTACTGTGTAAAATGTGACAGTGGAACCTGACTTTATTAATTGCTGATTGCATAATCAACCTTGTCGCGTTGACTTTACACCTGGTTTGCACAAATGCCAACTTTTAATTTGATCGAACTCGTCACAGCTGTTCTTTCGATGGAACTATTGTTTCTTTGTCACGTTGTTCGACTCAACCATTGTCTGTACATGTCGAGATCCTTATTCGAGAGACATTTTAGAAATTTTATGTCTAATTTGATCACTTAGTAATACCCGTAGAATTAGTAGTAGGGCCTTTGAGCGAAAAGTGAAAGTACCGGCAGTCGACCCTGCTGTTCCCACAGCAGTAAAAGAGAGTTTGAAAATTGGAACACGATTTGAACATATATGCTCTATAGCCACTAAAAGGTGAGTACGATTCTATGATCAGATAGTTGGAAACGTAAATGACATTGTTGCGTTTTAATAGTAGCTTGTTATGTTGTTCGAAACTCAGCCGTAGGAACGCTTTCAAACTCACTTTTAGGTTGTATTTGTTAATGCAATGGATGTGAGAGCTTGGCGGAGAGAAAACCGACCTCAGCACCGAAGTATTCCGAATAAATATCGAAACCTACATTACACACTCTTTTGCAGAATTTTAGTATTTGTTTATTCTATCAAAACTCTTTGTATGGTAGTTTGGTGCAAACATATAGAAGGTCCTTAGGTTACATGTATATTATTGTGTAGCATATAGCAAAGACAAAACAAGTATAGCACATACAAAACTTCGCATAGTCTGCCCCGGATATTTTCTGAATTGTTACCCCATCCTTATGGTTTTATGATGTTCACGTTTCGTAAACCAAGTCACCATGGGTGGCAAGTCGTTTGAGGCGCGATAGCGATAAGCGGAAAATAACCAGCGTTAGACCTCAAAAGATGATTGAGCGATACAACAACATTTGCGCATTAGAACTGTTCCAATAGAATGATTGATCATCGCATGTACGTCTAATGCAGTTTAAACAGGCTAAATCTGTCGGCGAAAATATAAGAAATAATCCAAAGATATATTGCCTTTTCTAACTCTCGCAAACTTAACAGACTATTATTCAGCAAATCATTATCAATTTTCAACGAAATGAAAATATGAATAATTTTTTTTCAAAAAATCTAGCTAAATCTGTATATTTATAGACGTCGACGTTTGATAATTAATTTTAATATACTTGATAAGACTAGGGTGGTAACAAGTGCATGTGTGTGCAAGGAATTTGATTTTGTAATTCCACCGAAATGTTGAGCCACTATACAGTGGAGTCTATGAGGAAACTATGAATAACTTTTTCCCAATACAAAACTTGCTAACTCTGTGCCTTTATAAATGTTTGACAATTGATATAAATGTACTTGATTCAAATAGGGTGTTTGAAAGTTAGATGTAGATAACAAATATGACATTGGAATTTCACCCAAAAATATTAATTCACTTCTCATGGTAGTCTACAGAGTATACAATAAGGTATTTTCACACCAACATATTCGCTCTATATGTGAATTTATATGTATATGTCGTAAAATATTGATGTTAAAGCTGTAATAAGTTCCTTGACAAACAATAATAGTGCTCTATGTACATTTATAAACGAAGGTAAATATTACAGCTTTTGTCCCTTTTGATTTTGAAAAGCCAATTGTAGCTGACAAAATATTGTGATTTGTGATCTCTTTTTCATCGAATTACTTGAAACCTCGCATAAAAGTGAACATCTGTAAAGATTAAAAAGTATTCTTTGAAAGTTCGAAAGGTCAAATGAGAAATTATATATGGACTGTGTCACGCAGAGGGAGGGTCACTATTTTTGAGCATGAAAGTTGGGAGGATCACTCTTTTTCTTGCAAACAATTTTGAAGGGTCACTATTTTTTTGCGCGGCGACATTCTGAAAAACACCGGCCCTCCCCCCCTGTAATTTTTGTCCAGTCCCTAAAGGGCGACAGCTACCACATGAGTCGAAGAAACCAACGTCAGTGGCTCAATCCAGGGATTTAAATGTCAATTTATCAACATTCAGTTGATCTGGCGACCATTATACGTTGCAATCGAGTACGGAAATTCTGTCAATCATATCACTATTATGTGATATCATATCGTGGAATAACTAGTATTGCACATTTACAAATGAACATTCATTGAATGTGGAGGATAACTGTAAATAGATAGATAGATAGATAGATAGATAGATAGATAGATAGATAGATAGATAGATAGATAGATAGATAGATAGATAGATAGATAGATGAATCAGATAGCTTGATGTATTAGATAGACAATTTTGTCTTGTCAGCTTTAAACCTACATAAAAATCTCTCTTTGTAGATCACAATATCGTAATAAAGAAATACATCGCACAACATTGAAAATCAACCACATCTTTTTTCTTCGACATCTTGTCTAGATGTTATTGGTGACGTAGGCGTCTATGAGAACCAGTCCACATCAACTGTCAAGTTGCGTCGCCACTCCATCTGTGTACGTGTGGAAGGATTTCGTATATTGTTCGGCGTTGTTCAGAGAAACAAAGTCACCGATACATACTTCAGTCATTGAGACAAATCAGTTTGTAGCAAACGACATTATTGAATATGATTATAACTTCCTAAAATAAGGGAAGGGATTGTACATAAAAGAAAAATCTTTGACATTGCAACATGACAATGGCATTCTGTATGAGCTTCCTCAGTAGGATCAGCCGTTTGAAGACTTTCGAGTCTGACATTATGGAAACGTCACTCAAACGATGCCTGAACTCATTTGATTTAACTCTCCTTGGCGTCGGAGGAATGGTTGGTGCTGGTCTTTACATCCTCACCGGAACAGTTGCAAAGGAGATAGCTGGTCCCGCCGTTTTCATCTCGTTTATTATCGCGGGATTTGCTTCCCTTCTCGCTGCTCTATGTTACGCTGAGTTTGGAGCGAGGATTCCTAAAGCAGGTTCTGCATACGTGTATACCTACGTTACAATAGGGGAAATGTGGGCGTTTTTGATCGGCTGGAACATTATATTGGAACACTTAATTGCATCGGCATCTGTTGCGCGTGCATGGAGTGGTTACTTTGATGGATTGCTGAATAACAGAATTCGAAACTTTACGTACACGCACGTAACTGGAGGTCCGTTCCATATACAATTTCTCGCACCGTACCCCGACTTCCTTGCTGCAGG
>LD342882.1:267091-290868 GCA_001465055.1 Ptychodera flava | reverse complement strand
GCATACCATGGTTCAAATGTCATCGAATACTTTATCACACAGAACATTAAAAAATTCTCTTTGCATTAATAACAGGTGAAACGGTTGGTCAGAAGATCTTTTAAACAGAACGATGAAGCTAATACATATGATGTACTGAGTATGTCATTTACCGACACTCAATTCAACGACTTAGATGGTAAATAACTCGTTTAATAGCCAATTGAACTGCTTTGCTAAAAAACCTTATTCAACATATATTTGTGCATTTTCTGCTTTTTGTATTGTCTTTTTCTGTAATTGATCCAGTTTCTTTTGCTTACCTTTCATACATAGTGGTACCTGTGGTAAATTACCAGCAAGTCAGGACTGAAAGGGGTCAAGGTATCACAAGCCCGATAGATGATTATCTATCGGAGAAATGCGACATGATTGCTGACGTGAAGTGTTGGGTACAATGCTAATTCTGGTTCTTAGGTCGGCTGAAGTAACACGTTTCCCCAAAATAAGCGATTGCCGATCGACATCTAAATCTAAATTTAGTGTAATGCCTGTTCATCTCATAGTGAATCCATAAAGTATTTCTGCAGCATTAATGACAAAAGTCTTGTATTGGCAATATTTAGTCAATGGAACCAAAGAAGATATCGCCATCATATTTGCCAGCGATTCGCCGGCATCTGAAGAACATGTTCTAACAGAAGGTGTTTATCTTGAAATTGATGATGTCACCTACTACGGATTTGAAATGAACGTAAGTTAAATCGTCGTGTAACTTATATCATGTAGAGGACCTTCACTGAAAGTTGGCGCCATTTCAAAAAAGTCAAAAACAAGCTAAATCGTTTGCATCATATTAGCTGGCATATTAGCAATATTTTATTATCCATTTTGATAAATCCTTTTCCAAAAAACACAAATGAATCACGCTATTTTAAGCTTTCCTGATCTTGCATTTTTTGAGAATTTTCTGTGCGTCTGGAACTGATTTTTACTTCTTTTGATTGTTAAAGGTTACCAGAACGTTCAATCTGTTCATTCGGCGCGCCGGATGAATCACGCGACCAGAAACTTAGCACACATTTCCTATAGCAACTCCCAACTGTTTTTCTCAAAGCCTGTGTAAGTTCAAGGAAGGGTTTTAGTATTTTGAGGAGTAAACATTGTAGAAGTAGTTTTATTTTCGTGACAAGGCATACACCTGAGCTGAGGTCTTGATTAGCCGTGGCTAAAGGCAAGTGTTAGAGGGAAGCAATCTGGCAGCTTGTTAATGTTAGCCTGTTACTACTCAAAGATTGATTGCCTATTCGATATCAATTTCGAAATGAAAGTCAGGGTATATGCTTACACTATAACATTAATAAACAAACACAAGCTTGATGTTGGCAATAAAACTCTAGGACTTTTACGAGTATTGTATTAACTTTGGGCACTCAGGTGATGTAAATTGGGATACAATTTAAGACAATACTTCCTTGCTAATCCTTTCTGAAGAAACATACCTTTGAGAATAAAAAGTGATTTGCAAAGGCTTCACACAAATCAATGCCGCTTTAAAGAGCATTTAAGCACAGTATCTCAACTTATGCTCTGGAAACCCCTTCTCCTTACTTCAACCAATCATGTGCATAGTGAAAAGCATTTTAATGTTACAGATACTGTTAATGAACTGAGTGGATTAGCTGCTAACAAAGGTGTATAGGTGAGGTTCAGAAGCCAAAATCGACTCAAACATACAAATTACATCTCTAAGCAACGATCTTTTAGTCCCCTTGGTGAAGATATTCTTTTTTGGCTACCCTCTCACACTGGCAGGGATTGGCCCCTTCTTCTAACATGCTTTTTGTCAATTTAGCATTGCCATCCGCTGTGCTTTACAGTCCATAGTCGTAAATTGTAATATGAACCTGGTAGGTTATTTAATGACTGACAATTTACCCATTTACAGTGTGATAGTGGAAATTCCCCTTCCTATAACTGTATGAGCGGCATTTAAGCACTGAATATTAAGGATAGTAATCGCTGTTAATATGCATGATCAAGACTGTGATCACCTGTGCCTGCTTCTTCCCGACGATATCTATTCAAACACCAACGCATTAAGATCAAATTCATAGTAGGGGGCTCATAAACCAAAAGGCAGAATAAAATCAAACTTGTGCACACTAGGGGTGATATTCTTTATGTCTGTTTATGCTTCAAGTACAGAGTGAGAATTACAAACTTTGCTAGGTCCCATAGGGGGATTCTGGGATGACATGCGACATTGTTGTCGCCTTGGCACCTGCCAATCCATCACAAACTTAGAAATTCTACAAACTTTCCCGCGTTTCTCGTTCGATTCAAACGACCACTTTCAGAAGAACAGTTTATTTAAAATAGTGCAAACGTGTCAAGTCTGATGTGATACTTGCAGCCTAATAATTGGATTAATAGAGGACTACTACTTTGGCCTTGTGCAGAATGATTATTCACGGTTTTATCTCTATGTCACACGTAACTCATCAGATGAATCCAAGTTGTCCAAAGTTGTCAAATAATCTAGCTTTAAAAGAATGTCTTCCCTTTCAGGTGATTCGAATAAAAAATTATAAACACAAAAAAGACACTGATAATAAAAAGATTGTAGTGCTATTAAACTGTATTTCACCGTGTACTGGAAATTTTTGCCCAAACACTGGAATATTTAATATACTTTCAAGTGGTAAGTAATCGTTTCTGCATGTTGATTACAGATAACCGATTTGTTTCATGCAGTTATTATATATTTGAAGAGTTCAGACGCAATCGATGGGAATACTATGGCTTATATCTTTGATCATGTGGTTGAGTATTCCAATAAGTATAGTGGTTACCAGTTTTCTGTTGATATGCAGTTTGATTGCGGTATTTCAACTATTTTCATCCCTGAGCACTACTTTTGGTGATAGGAGGATATTACTTGACTTTTACTCTGCAACTAAGTAAGTGAACTAGTTTAGTGTCTTGTCTGCACCGCACCTATAGTGTGTATGTGTGTGTGTGTGTGTGTGTGAGAGAGAGAGAGAGAGAGAGAGAGAGAGAGAGAGAGAGAGAGAGAGAGAGAGAGAGAGAGAGAGAGAGAGAGCCTTTTTGACTTTAAATTTCGCTGAAACCAGCACATTTTTTTCAAACCATCATGTGTAATTAAACAGGTGATCACCATTAAAATTCCATCGTGAATTTTTTTGATCAAATAAGTAATGGAATGAAGTTTATTGTATAAAAGGGACATTATTGGAAAATAATTTCAATCCTTGGTGGTGTTCACTGTATGAAGTTTACGCGTCAACGATTTTATATACATTATTGATGTTGTAATGTTTGAAAGCAATAAGAACGTAGTCTTGCATGTCGATATACCCATTACTTATTTACACAAACAAGGGTGCATCATAATTTACATATCGGCGATTTTAATTAATTTGGTTTTTTGTTTAGTGTTTGGTTTGTGCGAGATATAGTTCGTTCATTTTTGAAATTCATATTCAAATTACAGAGCGAGATCTCAGTTTCTCTATGAGCGTCAAGCATACTATTTGTGATTATCTGAATGAAGCGTCTGGTTCCTGGAAGAATGACGGCTGCAAGGTAAAATTCGCAACATAAGAATTTACCGCAGATGAATATGAATGTCATATATGAATTAAAGGTCATTCTTAACTTAACTATTTCTTCCCCGGTAAAGCAAAAAGGCAAGCCACGCTGACGCGTATATTAACATCCAAACGTTGCTGTTGAATCTAATGTCTATATTTGAGTCTAGTTCCATCCAGGACCAAAACTGCCGGAATTTATACAAGAAGGTGATGCACGAAGGAGCAATTGTATTTAGTCAAAAATGTGAGCATTGCAACATTATGAAATCCATTTTTTCATCCCTAGGTATCCCCAGAGTCGAACATGACCTCAACTGTCTGTCTGTGTAATCATCTGACAACATTCACGACCAGCACCGAAATGGATAGCAACAGTGCAATGTGATTTAAAGTATACATGATAACGATCAGCAACTATGACACCTGACAAGGTTGATGCAATCGTCTGCTTTCAATTGATATGTAGAACAGAATCGTCTACAGCTAGACCAGAGCAATTATTATGAAATCAAAACTAAACCACATGAATTCAAAATGCCTCGTGTTTATGTACATTTTGCGCTCGTCTGTAAATTGAAGCTTTTGCCAAAAGTTTGCAACTTCTTTGAAACTGTTATGATAGGTATCATAAATATTATTCACCACCCATTGATTCTAAAGGTCATTAAATGTGTAATTAGCTAAACGTAAAATTATACTTCTTAGACTGCTATCATTGTATCACCACTTTATATAGCAAGTATAATTGCCTTCGGTCAAGTCCTTCAAGCTTTACATGCGTAACTGTAAAAGCTCATTATAAATGTAAACTGTAACTCAGCTGACGTAAAAAAGCAAAATATCTTTCACTGATAACATTGTCTCATCAATATAGATAGAAAGTTTCGTAAACGCTAGTAGATTCCTTCCAGTCTAATATCCCTACCTTGGAAAGCTAGTTATATATGTAAATTAGTTCTTCGCTCATGTAAAAATGCTAAACGGCTTTCTATAATATTTTTGCATGGTATCTTCATTGTACATAATATGTTTTGTCAAATTTGATCAAATCATTTCTGATGTACATCGCTAAAAGGGAATGTTCATTAATATGAAAACCAAACGAGTAATTAGTTCATCTTAAAATGCAAACAAAACTTTCATGAATTTTACATCAAAATATCTCCTTTGTAGATAGTAAGTTTCGTCAATTTTAATCAATTCAATCCAGATGTAAGTAGCTGATCTTAGAATGTTGAATAACTTTTTCATTATTGTTATTTCGTAGTATTTTCATTGTTCATAGCGAGTTACATCAACCTTGATCAATTCAAGTCATATATATATATATATATATATATATATATATATATATATATATATATATATATATATATATATATATATATATATATATCCCTAATTAAGAAAGTTTGCATAATATGCAAATTATCAATTACTTGAATTTACAATCTTACATGTCTTTCAATAATGTTATATCATAGTATCTGTCTGTTTTTTTCTGCAAAATACCCAAGATTCTTTGCGTGTCATTCCTACTCATCCAGGTTTCATCAGATATAATGAAATAGCGCTCACCTTGTCATGAAGTGCAAATTATCACCACAAAGAAAAAGGAAAGGTTTTCGAGCACTTAATCCAGATAACTCGATGAAAATGATAAAGACTGTACATTTTAGAAGCAGAAAGTTGATGGAAATCTATCATTTAGAGAAATAGCGAACTTTCAAAGTCCTCAGAATCTTTCCTTTGAGCACTTCAGTTCATGTGGAGAGTACTCTGTACAGTTCTGTCTAAGGACGACTCTTTTACTGTATATCATTGGAACTACGTCATTTGAAGAAATTAAGGGTACGCCTTAAGTTGGTTGTAAATGTTATTGTACCTGAACATCTTGACTAGCTGAAGAAATTCTTGTTATTGGTAAATATATATTTGCTTGTCAGAAAAGAATGCGTTTTTCACATTTCCATATTGTAAGACATTTTAGTTATGTGACATTTGATTCAAATATTCATGGCAGGTTTGACGTCTGGGACAGTAACGAAAGGAATACATAAAATGAATGTGCCAAACATTTGAACACTGTAGATATATTGGTGTATTGTTTTATTTCCTGAATAAATGAATTCATCAATGCCTCAGTCTTTGAAAATTGATATTTATACGGAAAGCAATCCATTATGAGTCAGTATCAATTAAGTATATGAACCGGCAAACAAACATATGTAAATGTTTTAGCTATCGAATACAACCTTATATTTAATCACGTCATACATATCAGATAACGTTACACAGCAAATAACAGCAAAGTATCAATTAAAAGGCACAGTCTTGCCTTGAATGCTTGATTCTCTGGTAGTATATCTGGATAACTCCTATAACTAAGCGATCTAGGACCTCAAAGTAGGGTGGTCAAGTATGTTTTCAGTATTCTTAGAACTTGCCGACATACATTTTATCCATTTTATGAATGTGGCCTTGGCATTACAGGGAGTGTATACAGATGGTAAATACAAGAAATCCATTTCTTGTATGTTTAAGACTTTGCTTTGATGATTCGTACATTTACTGTTATAAGGCATTGACAAATTTCAGTCACCCCTCATCAAAACGAATATTACTTCCGATACTTCAGTAGGGAGTCTATTGGAAAAAATGCACACGAACCCGATGCAAGAAATATGTCAAAGCCCGTGTGTGAATCGTTTTAGCAAGTTGTTTCGGCAGTTAGCTAGTCATGCAGTAACGGTTTTCAAGAGAGAGACAGTCCACCATTGTCAAAAATTATACAGTAGCAAACTATGCATTTCCATTTGTAGTTGATTGATAATTGTGCATCACAAAGGTGTGGTTTACAGAATAAGCAGTTTGAGATATTCACTCACATATCTGCAACATTTAGCGCTTTCAGAAAATCATCATTATTCGAATGGCTTTAAGTCCGCTGACATGATTCATACGTTGTAAGAAAATCCTTCACTGTTGGTTCAATAAAGTATTTATCTCTCGTAGAACATTAGAAAACCATGAATCTGCAGGATAAAGTTCAGTTGACTACTTGTAAATACGAAGCGCACTGGCAAACATACGAAGGGCACTGCTGGATATGATGACATTTTTGAAGGCACTGATGAATACACTGACATTAAGGTGTATTATTTAATTGACATTTAAAGGCAATTACCCGACAATTATTTCAACATGAATGAAGCTTATTCCAGAAACAATGTCAGTGTTTCGCAATCTCGCCTTTACCAGCCGGCACGCAATTACAATTTCCCTCTACATATATTCTATTGACAATGTAATTATACTCGTGCTTCTGAAGTATTATGTCTTATATTACAAAAGCGGCAGATGTTCCCTCATTGACGCGTTAGTCCAACGCAACAGCTCGTCTATCTTTTGGATAATGTATGTATGATGTCAACTGCCAATAAAGGGGAAACAAACAAACTTGCTACCAGCAAGTCAACTTGAAAGTCAAAAACCTGCATCCTGTGTCCAATCAGTCACTATCATAATTATATTTTCAGGAGTTGATTGCGTCTTCAAGTTAATGGTGTTTTGTCTCTGAGCCGTACGTGTTAAGAGTTGCGAGGTCCATAGCCCTTTGTATAAAACTTAATATATCGACAAGATCGACATCACTCTCACATTGCTATCGCCACTGAAAGCAGTAACCTTTGTTATGTTTTTCACGATGTTGGGTTTTCCATTCCGCAATTCCTTTCATAATTCAGATTGTTCAACCTATCAATACAGCCTTTATGTGTCTATATCCAATCTTCTACTTTCTACATTATTGATTAGTCTCCAATATGATCTGCTATTATTACTCCATAATGGGATAATGTATTGCTCGTCAGGCCAGAAGGAGTATTTATTTGGCCTGAAGCACGAAGTAATCACCACTACGCTTAAAGCAACGGTTCGAAGGTGGGGATGGTGTATGATGTTTGTAGTTTGAATATGTGTGTCGTGGTTTCTATCAGTTTGCAATTTACAGGCTCATGGGGCTAAGGGTGACTAAAAGAATTCTGTGAGCTTAGTTATGCAAAAAGAATTTGCAACTTGAATCGCAACATCTTAATACGCATTCACTTTGTGTATAAATAATGCTCAAATCCAAAAATATCTCAGTTTCGTAACACCGATGCTCCCATACATTGTCACTATAACTTAAATAAAATCATCTCTACGATATGAAAATACAATATGGCGGCCAAGGTCACGTGAAAGTACTCAATTTTATTTGCAAATTCCAAAGTTCTCAGGTCAAGCTTGCTACACAAAAAAATTCAAATTAACTAGACCCCCTAGGTCATGTGAAGAAACCATTTTTTGGTTTCTAGAAAATCCAATTCGGCCGCCAAGATGAAAGGCTGCAAGCAGTGTTGTAGGGGCCGACGCAGCTTGTATAAATGATGAGCTACATTTTGTATCATATTAAGGTCTCCTGTCATACCAAATATGAAGGTTGTCACATTAATTATTACTCAGTTCTAGGTATATATGTATATTTAAGGTCAAAGATCATTGGGGTCACATGACATTTTGTCTAAAATATTGTTTTCCATAGTTATCTCTCTGTACCAAAATTCAGACCTCTATCTCTTTTTGTTTATCCAGAATTATATTTGTACATAATTGATGAGGTATAACATTAGCTGTCATAAGGTCTCTTACCATACAAAATATGGAGGTAAGGCTTGTGGCTATTTAGTTATGGACATATATGTATATTTGAGGTCAAAGGTCATCAAGGTCACGTGATGTTTTGTCAAAAAATTGTATTCGATAGTTTTCTCTATGTACAAAAAATCAGACCTCTAGCTCAATTGGCTATCCCAGAATTAGCTATGCACATAATTAATGACAAACGTAATGTGGCACCATAAGTACTACCATCTTACTAAATATGAAAGCTCCAGCCCTTATGGCTGCTGATTTATAGGCATATAAGTATATTAGGCGTCAAAGCTCATCGAGGTCACGTGACAATTTGTCATAAATCTTTGCTCCCGTGGTTATCCCGGCATACAAAAAAATCAGACCTCTAGCTATTTTGGCTTGCCCAGAATTAGATATGAACATAATTAATGAGGCCCCTAATTAATACAGTGAATTGCTTTGAAGCATTGACATTAGTCGAACTAGACATATCGTCTAAATCGAGGTGTTGCCAACACTGTCAGGTGCAATTAAGAGCTAAGCGGTAACATGAGTCGGTCATAAAAATCAACTCTGCAAAAGTTGAAACAATGTCCAGCGGGAGGCCAGACTTAGTCGAAACAACACCACACCACACATATCCACGCACTGCACAGCCCGCTAACTATCCAGGACGTATGCTGTCAGGTTTATAATCAGGGGTACCTAAGAAAGTGTAGCTTTTGAATGAAAATGATATCTTTGACACTGTGCCGGATAGCTTGAGTAGGGAAATGATAGTTGCTATGCTGGAATGGAATCCGTAAGTTTGGTCATCTAAAACGATAGCTTTGAACACATTTTGATGTTGAGGGTGTAAAACAAGATGGCTGACAGCAAAAGCAGTGGTAGCAGCGGTAAGTATTTTACCCGTTTTCTCATTAAAAACACCAAATTCTGTTGTGTTAGATGCTGCGTTCAGTGAGGTTCAGGCTCGATTACACTTCTGTAAAGTTTCTGCGCCCATTTTACAAAACTTGCAGAGAAATCACCGTTCCAGTTTTCGAAGTGAACAGGCTATCAGGACGTCCCATTCTAATACATGTACAGGGAAGAGAATGTATATGATAGTGTAAAGACGTAGTCGTTAGTGTTAACGTTGGCAGTGTCTGTTTTCCAGAGTTAAGACTTACCAAAATTTCAAAGTTAGCTTCACATAAGATGAATAGTTATCTTCTCTACCTTCAATGTCTGCACGAGCACATTTTTATACACTATCACATACACAATCAATTAACATGTATTAGAATAGGACGTCCTAATAGCCTGTTCAGTTCGAAAACGGGAATGGAGATTTTTCTGCAAGTTTTGTAAAATGGGGGCAGAAACTTTACAGAAGTGTAATCGAACCTGAACCTTACTGAACGTGGCATCTTACACAACTCAACTTGCTGATTTTTTGTCGAAAACGGGTAAAATATTTACCGCCGCTACCACTGCTTTTGCTGTCAGCCATCTTGTTTTATGCCCTCAACATTCAAAATATGTTCAAAGCTATCGTTTTAGATGACCAAACGTACGGATTCCATTCCAACAACTATCGTTATCCTACCCAAGCTATGCTGCACGGTGTCAAAGCTATCGTTTTCATTTAAAAGCTACACTTTCTTAGGTACCTGATAATGCCTTTCGCATAACAAATTTTTGAACTTTCAAATTTTTGTGTGGGTTAACAATTGCAATGCTGTAATGTAATTGTAGTTCGTGTAAGTATTTATATTTTGTTGAACTAAGCAACAACAAATGACTGCTTTCTAAGCAGACGTGATATGTGTTGTCGGGTGGTGTTGTTTAGACTACGTCTGACCTGCTGCTAGACAATGTTTCAACTTTTGCAGAGTTGATTTTTTATGATCGACTCATCTTACTGCTTAGCTGTTGATTGCACCTGACAGTGTTGGCAACACCTCGGTTTTGACAATATGTCTAGTTCGTCTAATGCAAATGCTTCAAAGCAAACCACTGTAAATCGGTACCAAGAAGCTAATCGGTCATACTCATACAACTGCATTGGAAGTCTGAATCTTAGTCACATCAATACTTTTACATATCAAACCATCCCCTTTGAAGTTGTCTACCTGCTGATACTACTCAAAGAAAAGACTAAGTCATATCGGTAAAGGTGTGAAGTGCACCAAGTCACCCATATTATGCTTTGAGATATTTATAAACTGGAATAATACATTTTCTCACTTACAATGCTTTTTTCACTAATCGAATTGTCCATCACTCCACCTAACTAAACAATTAAAATTCAAACAGGTGACGGGTGCTTCGAAGATCATTGCGACATGACAACAATGCTAATGTGTATGATGCATTCAGCATGTCATTTACCGACGAGGAATTAAATGACTTAGAAGGTAAACAGTCAAAATTACAGCCACAAGCCTAAGCGCTGCTTTCTATACGAATATTTCATGTTGCACTTTTCGTGTTGCATTTTTGAAGTAATTGCTTTAAACCATTTCCTTTTCGCAAGTGATCCGATACCGTAGCCAGAATGTCTATTGTCAGGCAAGTCTAGATGACAGTAATGTTACTGCCCACTATGAAAATAAATTCAATAAATGTTGATATAGTTCCCCTCCGGGAAATAAGGCATTAAATTACAGTGCAAATGACAAAATTTTGAAATTTCGACACTTAGTAAACGACACAGAAGAAGACATCTCTATAATATTTGTCCGCGATTCTTAAGCACCAGAGAAGCCTGTAGTGGTAGAAGGTGTTTATCTTGAAGCTGATGATGTCACCTACTTCTGAATGGAAGTAAATGTAAGTACAGTGTTCTGATAAAATTAACTTGTCACTTGTTTTTCCTCATTTGTTTGTCACATCGTATTAAAGAGTCAATAAGAGTCGCCGAAAAGAAGTTGTTTTCCTAGACCTTTCGCCTGGCTCATAAAACTGCCTGTTTTGTCCAGAATAAAACAGTTCCATGAGAAAAAATATATATTACCCTCATGGCAGTTAATATTTGTATACTGTTAATCAGTTGTTCGTTATCGGCGATGTGTTACTGCAGTTATTATTCTGGGAATTTTTGTGATTAACACCAACATTAATACCCAATGCGAAACGTTAACTATGGATGTCTATTACAGATCACACATTTGTTCCACGCAGTTGTTATCAATTTGGAGAGTCCAGACGCAGTCTATGGAATTACTGAGGCATACATCTTCAACGACATGGTTGAGTATTCCAGCAGCTACAGCGGTTACCAATTTTCTGTTGATGCGCAGTGTGATGGTGGCAATTCCAGTATTTTTATTCCAGAGAACTACCTTTTGAAGGCGGGAGGGTATTACTTGACGTTTACTGTCCCACCGAGTAAGTGTGTTTGAGAGAGAGAGAGAGAGAGAGAGAGAGAGAGAGAGAGAGAGAGAGAGAGAGATTTATATTGATACGCTCTTTTAAAAATAATAAATTGAGTAGTATAAAAAACAAGTATATAACTGTGAAAGAAAAGTGTCGAGTCTTACAACAAGCAAAACAATTATCCTGATATTTGTGCTGATGGAAAGCGTTCAATAAAGCTGATTTTGAAAGACTGCGTGTGCTAAAATGGCTCGCGTGTATCACCAAGGTGCATTGCTTCATAAAGTTAGTCGTCTTTCAAGATTAGTGTACAAATTTGATATTGTAGAAAGATGATTACCGTTCTGTTCCGAGAGAATTCATTGTACACAGGGTTCAGATGACGACGTTTCTATAAAAAGGGATGTGGTTTTAATCAACAGGGCAAAAGATTCAACAGGTAGCATCGGATTGTCACTATTCTATTCTAAATCAATTAGATCTATGTTTGCATTTTATGTGCAGGATGATGAAACACCCAAGGAAATGAACCAAACAGGAAAATAAAAAATTGTTGACATGACGACAATCAATTAGATCTATGTTTGCATTTTATGTGCAGGATGATGAAACACCCGAGGAAATGAACCCAACAGGAAAATAAACAATTGTTGACATGACGACACGATTACAAAATGTTTCAAACTGTAATATTATCATTCTGGTGTTTTTGAAAGAAACATGTGTAACTATAAATGATATGTGTTGTTATATTTTAATGCAGAGCAAGCACGTTATTTTTGATTATCTGAATGAAGAGTCTGGTACCTGGAAGAATGATGGTTGCAAGGTAAATTTAAAGATCAAAGAACATAATATAACATTGCCTTGTTTCAAATAAAAAGTGCTAGTTTACGAATAGACAATTGTTACCTTACAAGATAACTGCAAGTATAAAAGCAAAAATGCAAGCTATATTGGAAATTATACTTACCCAGGAACGGTGCTTTCGCCAAATGTAAATATGTCACTGCAGCTCCCTCTAGAGTCCCAAATCAAAAACTGTGTGGTAGTTAACAAGCACTTGTATTGAGTCGAACACTTAATCTTTGCGCCGTAATCAAATCCCTTTATCATCCGTAGGTGTCACCAGCGTCGAACAAGACATCAACTGTTTGCCTTTGTAATCATTTGACAACATTCAAGACAAATATCGAAATAGAGTAGCCACGTTACGTTACAGATATGTGATTAAAGCTTTGTTGATCCGCAATGGTAATAGTTGAAATGATGGATACAATCATTAGCGTGTATTTTATATCTACCAAACTTAAATACTGAAAACGAAGTAACACGCGATATATATCATTATTAAATAAAACATTATATACTGTACGGTTTAGCAGAATGATTCGTGGACATTGTACATCATACGAATTTTTGTGATTTTATATCGTCTTCAATAAGTGAAGATGTAATTTTCTTACACCACATGTTTTATAATTCAAACGTATTTCAAATCAGTGTTTTAAAAAGATGCACATAGGGAGCCTTAAGTGAATGTGACTGGAGGTATCTATGGAATGGTCATATTGCAGAAAACTGCCCGTAGGGAAGAGTAGCATTTTTCGAAATTCAGTTTAGCTTTTAGAAGGGTGACACTTTCAATGCTACATTTTATGATGAATGTAAATTTTTAGCTAGTTATTTACGGTATTATATGGACACGATACTGAAAATATCTCATAATGAAACTGTAAATTCGGTTGATCTGAAATTGATTCAAATCTGTATCATGAGATACAGCCTGAATAAGTGTGAATCTGTGTACCCAAGGAAAAACGGTATGGCAAATTTTGAATATAATCGCACTTAAAAAAATGTTGCACATGATTATCCAATAATCGAAAACGAAACGATATACCACGTCTAAGGAGCCATTGGTAGTGCAGATACTTTCAAGTCATTGTGTCCTCTGAGATTGGTTTGAATACTCATCGAGGATATTGTATTGGACAATTAACGAGAAAATTATTGCAGGAAAATAGAGTGAAAATGCCATTATCTTCTGTGCATCCTATTAGTAAAGTTACAAAAACTGTAGTTGGTTATTCTTTTGTAATTTGTGAGTCGCCCACAGCTACATACTGTAGTTTTTTCATACTTAGATTTGAATAAGATGATCTTAATGATTCTTTGCTTTTTTAATCATGTGTATTAGGATATCGTCAAAGTGATGAGATCTGTTATGCAACATGAGTTACATTGCATGATGGTCAGCCACGTTATGAACAATTATCTGTCACAAATATCGCTTGAAAAACCACTTACTTTTGCGGATACCGTGATATTTTTCACCTATAACAAATGGTGTATATCATTATATAGACCCAGCATATCCCTTTGGTTGTCGTCTATCAACAATTGTTCCAGAAAGAGTCAGAACGAAAAAATGTTAATATGTTATAGCACGGCGAACCCGCCCGCTTAATCAGTAAAAGTAAATAAGTGAAGGCATTGACTAAATTCTTTTTGAACGTTTAAGATGAGACTCATTAGACTCGCATATCCATATAGATGAGTTGTCTTGATGACGAATCAACAGAGAACTAGAGGAAGAAATGTATGTCGCTTCTGTGGTTTATCATGGAAATAAATAGTATCATTCTTTCTTGGGTTTGACTTTGTTGTCGATTGACTTTACTTTGTCCATCCATTTTTGTAGTATATTTTGAATATGTAAAATGTCCTATGACTAAGGTTCATGCTGGTTTGTCTGCTTAGTTTCCTTGAACCTTTATTGTCCCCATGGAGGAAAGAAGACATTAAATGTGTATTAACATATATTCTACTGGACACGACCCGTTGTGTTTTTGCATTCAGCACATAAATGGATGATTTTTTCTCATCTAGTGACATTCATATGATAGAACTTGTATACTTATACACTAAAATGATCACGTTTAAATATTTTATTGTATATATTTGTAGATTTAAGGATATCTATGCTTGAACATAAATAGCCATAAAGCCTTAATGTGCACGGATAAATTGATTGTTTGGCGGTCAGTAAGCAGACGTTGGCTCAGTAACATTTTAGCAGGACTGAACAACTGATGAAAGTGCTAGTGCTATATTGACATGGCAACTGTTGATGTGAGAACTCTTACTGTAAATAATTAAAGAACCGCTTCTCTACTCCAGTATGGTACTATTATCTCTTGCCGTCGAAATCGGCATTGTTTTGACACAGCGCGGTGTTTATGTTGAATTGGACCATACAAATATTTTCCAGTGCGAGTTTTTGAATCACCTCTTTTATCGTGCTCAGTGAGATATCCGGAAATTGTTGAGTGTGATGTCCGTGCAATGCTGACATATCATGAATAAGCCACTTCGCGTCAACATCTCATACATTTACGTTCGTTGAGTTATATAAGTAGATCAAAACTTAGAGGTTTCCCAACAATTTATACATCATAGGCATGAGTGTTGTAAATTTCGTTTTCGTAATTTACATAATAAGTTTTGCCGCACAGTCGTGTCAAGATGAGCGTTTGGTTAACACGGAGCAGGTTTAAACTTGCTCTACAGATCATGGGTCTATTATTCCCTTGAGCGGAACTCTGCTAATGCGTAGTATTTGTGGTCGTATGTACGCAGATACCGGTTTCAGTTTGTATCCCATAGCATATCATAGCAAATTCGAGATAGTTCTGTTTGCAGTAAACTGATGTAAAACAATACTTAAGAAGTTCTAAAGGTATATAACTTCATTTGGTTCTTATTTGATAGTCAACTATATCGATTACTCAGCGTTGCCGTGATCTGTTGGGCTATAGACCTAACACAACAATATTTGTTCAAATCAAAATTTAAAGTTGTACGTAAAACGACTATATCTGAATGATATGCTACAAACTTATGAACTGTCGCGGTAATTTATCCTTTTAAGAACTACTATTGTGTTCCTAATTTTGTCAGGCCATATTCACTTTAAAAGGCTATCGATAACATGGTGTGAAGCATGGACACTGTGGTGGACTGACAAGAATAACAATAGAAAGTGTATTTAAAATGGATGAAAGTAGGCCTACATATATGCGTCATAGAAGTATCTTCACCCTCATCATAGGCAGTTATATTGTTTCATACCTTTGCAGACCATTTTAAGTGTATTGTTTTCACAAATTAATGATCGAACTTGAAAATTAATGATATATTTCACCACATGATGATCAGAAGATCCATACAGGTATTTTGACAGCAATTTCGATCTAATTGTGAGCCACTTTTTATCAGTCGATAATTTCAAAATAAAATTAAATTTAGGCGACAAAACTCGCCTAATCATTCTCGCTCATAAAAGATGCATATGTCCAATATGTCTACTGTGGATTAAGGTTTTGAGTAAATTTCCTCCATAAAAAGGAATTTTTATGAGACTTGGCCGCTAAGCATCACTTTTGTCTTTCAACCCTGCTGCTAAACTGAGTGAAATATCATAGAATAGACTGACGCCGAGCTAGTTGAGTTAACGTGAGGTTACTAAGCTCATTCAATGCAGGTAGCGTACTTTTATAAGTGACTACAATCGATAACACAAAGCATTGTCAACGTTTGCAAAGTGTGGTTTTTTATCCCGTACCTAATTTGTTTTCCTCCAAAGTAATAATCATTAAAAGCATTTAACAATATTCAACGATACAAAAATTGACAGAATCGTGATCTTATCAATCATTTTTGTAATTTTAGGACTGCTTTTGATATTTACACAACTTTTAGGCAAGAAAAGTTATTTAGCACACTTGGTCGATAGATGTATCTTCATCAGCAGCGGTCAGCAATGCCTTGAGCAAATAAACGGACAAACATTCTAATATCCAAGCAAACTTTTCAAAACAACTTTCAACAGATAAGTTGCCTTTCTGTTTTTCCTTTTACTTCCCGTTTGGATATTTATCCTCAAAGTCATTGCTACAACTTTTCCTGATTAAGAGAGCAGAATCCAAAAGGCCTCAAATCTGCGACTGAAGACTTACTCCCCCCTTGGAATGTTGCTAATAAAACAATTACACCTTCCGACTTGTCAAAATTATAGATAATTGATATCATATTCCTTTTTAAAAGTGGGGGTTAATGGGTATCAAGACAAACTTCGGAGCAGTCAGTATTCTGCCGTCCGAAAACCAATACCAGTACCAGTAGAAATAGATGCCTGGGAATTTCGAAGGCAATCATTTTGCAAGCGTATTAGTTACGAAGTGAAATGTACCTTAGTTTCTTCCTTTAATTGGCCAGGATGATTGAGTTGTTATTAGAGTCCAAATTGAAATGTAGTAGGTTAGTAGTCGTGAAATCCCCATGGCACATAGTCTGTTGACATTAATATTGGGTTATTTTCAAAGAGTCCAGTACAATCCCTTTAATGCGCACTATATAATGGGTGATGTATTTTGATTGAGAAGATTAATTTTGAAGACGACATGATAAACATCAATTATGAGGATAGTAATGATATAGATATTTACTCAACCATCATCATGGACTTACAATACTATTTTTGCACTCAAGAGGCTTAAGAGAACCGACACAAACAGGAGATCACAAAGAGCTTGACTCGGAGATTATTTTTAGACAAAACACAAGCCCTGGACTCTATTCTACAGCAAGACCATTGGAACAAATACTGCAGTACTTCAATGATAACAGTACTTCAACATTCAGCTTATTCAAAAACTTTGAAATAGATGCGATCCTGAATCGTCCCTTATACTTTATTTGCCATAATAATAATATCAGATGTTTAGTGCCCCTCCCCTTTTTATCAAAAGAGTATATGCACCGATGCAAGACCTTTTGCCATTAATAATCAAATAACTGACTGTAAATTAAGTCAGGACGCACAGTCACTGCGTCGGGTGCACCGAGGTATCATGCCGACTCCAATTGAAATGGCTAAACAGTCACTGCGTCGGGTGCACCGAGGTATCATGCCGACTCCAATTGAAATGGCTAAACGGTGGAGATTGTACACGCGCCGTGTAGTATGTTTGTTGTGGTTTCTCATTTTGTCCCGTGTACAGGCCGAACGGTCTACAGGTAGGCACAAGACTAATCAATCACCACCTGAAACGTTGCGTCACTTTTTTTACCCTTCTTTTAATAGTTGTATTGTCAATATATTGGTTTTTTGTAACCGTACTCATTTATAGAAATACAGATGAAGCTTACAAAATGCTATTTTCAAATGTGGCCACCAGGAGGATGTAAAATTCGTGTAGTGTTGTGTGATGTCTTAGGAATTATCTACATATCTTTCTTAGGATCTAACAAAGCTAAGTGGGGTATACACAAGACGACAAATCGCATGACTTTATCTCAGACGATGCACTTTCATTTCAACTGTGATCGACAGAACCCCCATCAATACTATCGTCAGAAAGAGTTTCCTTATATTCAGCATATTTCGGATGAAGAAAATAATAGATTGTACAACACTCCTGGCAATTATTGATTGATCGCGCTCTATAAAACGAAACAAATATCGACAGAAAGCAACATGTCATGATATGAAGCCCTGATCGTACTCTCAGTCTGTTGTTTCCTCAGTGTCTGACCCGTCAGGATAAATGTGATCAAGGTAATTCGATATGGCTGGATTATCCGAGCTCAACAGATCGTAATTATATATGTTGGTGTTGTTCAAACGTCTCGCCAGTGTTTTGACCCTGACTTGTACAGCGCTTGAAGGAACTTGGCTTCTTACCACTATAAGAATAAATTAGCAAGAAATGGTACACAGTTTGTACCCATTGGCATGCTGTTGTGACGTTATTTATTTCTCTGAATGAAAACAAAATATGCATTTGTCACCTTAAAATTTAACAATTTTAACAATTTCATCATTGATGGCGATGTATTTTTGTATCTATGTTGATACTGACATACCCTGATCAGTGATAGATAACTTAGATAACAGTGTATGGTTACCTTCTGCTGCCATGTTTGTTCCATGTTCGTTCAAACGCTCTTTAAAAGTGTTGACAGCCATGTGTCAGTTTTGTCGTGGATAACGGTTGTGTACATGGCAGCAAAATCACATGAACGGAGAGATTAATATTTCGAATTCTAATCTTGCAAGGTCAATGACCTACTTCGAATTTTAAGTATCCTCATTTGATTCAATTTATTAATTTCGTAAGCTCTATCGTGATATCGAAAAAGGACCATTTTTAATGCATGATAAAATCACAGTTAATAATTGTGACAAATGTTTTGTTGTGCATTTGCTGAATCCTACCATAAAGCGGTTTTTGTAAGAGTTTTTATGAATATTATGTTTTCCGTACAGCAAAGGAAGGTCATTTTATTTCAATAGCATGACAAAGAATTTTCCCTTACTACTGTTTGCTACCATAAAATAGCTATAAAGACGTACATCATTCTATAAAATACCAAGCTGTATCATACAATTTGTTGCTAATTTTAGAACTATAGTAGTGGCAGACAACAGCATGAAACTAAACGTGAATGGGTTTCCCCTTTTATCGCTAATGTTGGTGACAAAGTATTTGAACGATAACAACATATTTGTGCCAAAGAAGGAATTCAGACCTATCGGAACGTTTTTTCTGTACTATTTGAAATTCTTTCGGATGAGAAGTTATAAATTGAAAATGCATGTTGTGACGGACTTTGGGAGGCACGTCTGTACCCATTCTATGATCAGGAGACGATACTAGTAAACGTCAACGGATCATTATCGTCTGCTTTGTGCCATTTCGCTAATCTGATGTCTTTGTATCAATAAATTGTTTTGGTGTTCCTGTATATGTTAAACGAAAGTTTACGATAAACAAACAGCACGCCACTCTTATCAAAACGTGTCTGCACAAGCATCCCAGACGAGGATGGTATATATCTGAAATGTATTACATGACAACAAGCTCAACCCTCTTGGTCTGAAATTTGTATTTGTTTGACCTGAGTACGACATGTCAGAATACGAGTCGTTATATGTGCTTTGTATGCTGACCTTCCTCGAGAGCATTGGAAGAAGTAAGGATGATCGTTCCGTAAACTTGAATGTTTGTTTAAGCCGATGATTAAGCCCGGGATAATTAGATTGAATGACATTTATTTCAATTTTTCTGTTCAAGTTTTTCATTTTAATTCACTCCAGTGTAATCAGTCATGTTCGTTATGCATGTCATTTCGCATGGACAATGACAATGTATTAATGTCTCTGTCAATATCTTGCCACCCATCTTATCAAGTATATTTAAATTGAAAAATAAACATCAAAGTGTTTGTACCTGTGTGTCTGTATATAGTTGTTTTAGGATTTATGGTCTATGGATGTTTGTCATGATTTGGTGTTACTATTGAGGAGGTTACTATTGATGTTACTATTGTGGAGGCATCATGGGCCAGTGGCTAGAGCAGTGGACTTACGATCAAAGGATGGTGAGTTCGAGCCCCGGCATGGCTGTGGTGTTGTGTCCTTGGGCAAGGCACTTTATTCCTCATTGCTTCTCCCCACCCAGGAGTGATGGGTACCTGGTAGGACAGAGGTTGTTATGTGTGCGTTTAGCTCTGCTGCGCTTATTGGCTGCACATGTGAGCTGTTGTCTGCTCCCCAGGGAGTTGAGTGGTATCATATTAGGTCCAGTGACCAGGGGTAATAATAATTGTAAAGCGCCTTGATCACATCTACTTGTGGATATGTGCGCTATATAAGAACCAAATATTATTATTAAATATTATTGAAGACTATATTGTGAACTCATACGTTTACAAACATACATATATACATACACACTCATACATACATACATACATATATACATACATACAGACAGACAGATCGCTATGGATTATGTTAAAATATGCTTCTGAAATGTGCTTCTGCTATTTTTACAGAAATGCCACTTTGTTTTCTTGAGGACAACATAGATCATTATGGATCTGACTTATATTCGTTACAAAAGGACTCATATGAAGATTGCTGTGCAGCCTGTCATGAAAACTCCGAATGCAAAGCATGGACGTATGCAAAAAGTGGCTCCTTAAGTGACATGTGCTTCTTAAAATATTGTGTAGCTCCTCCCTCACCGAATAGTTATGTGATATCAGGCACTCTGCAAGGTACAGTAAATACAAAGTCAAAAGACGAGTTATGATAGGAATAAAATAATAATCTTTAGACATATATTATCACATTTTATATTCATGTCATTACTCGTATAAAATGTGAAAATATATGTCTAAAGATTATTATTTTATATCGTGGCCAACTCCTTGGATTGTATGTGAAAGTAAATGCAGCCATATTTGCCGTATCGGGTAATTCATCAAAATACTAGCCGAAGATGACAGTTAAATTTTACTAGAAATTATTTTTTCCTGTTTTAGAATGACAGAACACTAGTCAGCGTGTTTCCAAACACACAGGGTCCATTTTGAACACGATTGAAACTGATTTTCGATGATTGGATCGTCATATTTTTTCAAACTTCTCAAAAGTGCTGGGTGCCCAATAGCTGAATGTTGCAATATTACAAATCACTCATAAAATCAAGTGTATAACTTGAAAAGAAAAGTGATCAGCTTACATTTGCAGATTAAACCGACATTACTTCACCATCCAGTTATCCCAAACGAGTTCCAATCGCGGTTTGGTAGATACAATGATATCTGTATATATGTCTGTCGATATAGCTTAACATTTGCTTCGTGACGTTAGGTGGTGCCAAAAAGGACAACGGACGTCATGGAAGTGATATTCAGTTTTACAAAACCGCATTAATGTAATCTTGAACGTTAATTTATACCTCTATTTTCTTAATCTTTATCATCCCCTTCTGATTTCAGACACCGAAGAGCCGCCGGTTGTCATCTGTCCACCCGACATTGAAGCAAACATGTACATAGATATACCTACCATACAATTAACATGGTCACTTCCAAGTGTGCCAAATGACTCTGGTTGTGTCAGCTTATCCGTCAGCCATGAACGTGGTAGTAACTTTAGTATAGGCGTCACGACGGTGTCTTACAAAGCTGAAGATTTAAACGGCAAAACAGCTTACTGTTGGTTCAACGTGACGGTGAAAGGTAATCGTAGATCACGATTTGTGTTGGGGGCGTCCTACGGTATTAAAACGTCTTCAATCACGAGGAGTTTTCTTCCTTGTTTATTTGCATGTTTGAGTCGTTCACTAGAAGCATGTGAAGGACAATTCAAACGCGAGTAGCAAAATCTTAGCCCCTGTTTCTGAAACCTTAATTATCACTTCCTTTGCCAACCGCGATTTTCCTATTGACGTGTCCTTTTTTCGAAAACTGTCATTCTCTTAACTAATTATCATTCGATCTGTTGAATAAGTTATTGAATGCTTAGTGAAACTGCGACTGTATTACTGATCGAATTACAGAATGATTGAATGACTGAGGAACAGTAGGCTACTACCTTGTATGTTACTTTTTTGATGATCAATCTATAAATCGCTCGATAAGTCGATTGATTTATGGATAATTAATTAATCGATTCATCGATTACTTAATTTATCAATTAATAGGGCAGTTCTTTTGTGTTGCCTGATGACATATGTCATCCCGCTCTTCTACGCAATTATGACTTCTCGGCAGCCCTTTTCTTCAAATAACAATCCTGTATATTCGACCATATCTATAATAAGTGTACAGCCTAATAATATTTATTTGCGCGTTCTCAGATTAAGTTTACAACTCTTTTTGTTTTACACAATTTTTATACAGCTATCGCCAGGCCTTTATTTGGCGATTCAAATGGACACAGAGAGAACATTTCAACATCCGAGGTTAGTGAAGGTCCTATTAATAAAGTACAGAATTTATGCTTGTTTTGACAACCATATTATGGTGACGATTATATCAATGTGCAATAAACGGAAGGTATTTATGAATGAAACTTAGATACTACTTTTAAAACTCGATGGAACTATGACTTTGATTTCTGGACCACAAAGACGATAATATTGATATGTTTCATTAACTCTTTTATACGACAGATTATTGAAAAGTTTGATGAGTTATCCTATACGATCTCTCAACTTGAAAATGTAAATATGTCGGCAGAAGAAAGCAAAACATTAGCACAAGGTGAGCACCATCATTGATCATAAGAATTGATGGACGGACGATTAGATTGATGGCAAGTGAGGTAGAATAGCATCGTATGTATGTATGTATGTATGTATGTATGTATGTATGTATGTATGTATGTATGTATGTATGTATGTATGTATGTATGTATGTATGTATGTATAATATATATAATATATATATATATATATATATATATATATATATATATATTATTCTATATATATACAATAAAATTTACCTATCTGACGATCGCGTTTATGCGTGAAAATCGAGTAATAGGTAGCAAACATACTTGATGTGTTCTCAAATTTATTGTAACATTGCTCTGCATCCCTGCATTGAGCACTTTACCTCTCTGAGAAAATACGAACACGTTTTGGTATATATATATATAAAATAATAGGAAGACATGTACTTAGCTCTCAAGTCATTATACGTCGGACATACGAGAAGAAAATGGTACTCATCTTCTACTGCCTGCAAATTACACAACTCACATAGTCTATCTTGTCTTGGAATATTATTCCAACGACCTGTCTCGATCCTCAGAGTGTGTAATGATGTTCTAAAACTACAAAGAGCATGTCTGAAAACAGGGTTATCTATACAGGTCAAATATGGCTCTAATACCAGCTCTTTTTTGAAGGTAGAATAAAGATAAAGTTTGCTACTATTGTTGATATCATTCAGCCAGCATTGTGCATCGATATCACTACACCTTTGTTTAAAAAGCCGTAAAAACAAGGTTTCATTACCAACCCCTTGATGTTCCCAGACTTCACCAAAACCATAACTCTGCAGCAAGCCTCTCACTCCCCTGGCCCATAAGTCATACCTAGTAACATCAATCTTGCTTTTTTGAAATTCGTAGCATCGGTATACAATTCTATTTCTATCCATTTTCAAAATTCTTAACCAGTATCTAATAATTTTACAATACATATTTACTGTCATTGTTGGTCTACCCAACTCCCCTCTCATAGCAGTAATGGATGTATTGCTGTATAGTTG
>LD342882.1:247130-258874 GCA_001465055.1 Ptychodera flava | reverse complement strand
GCTGATCTAAGAATGCTGAACAACTTTTATTATTGTTATTGCATAGTATTTTCATTATTCATAGCAAATTCCGTCAACCTTGATCAATTCAAGTCAGATATATATAAAAGAATGTTTTTTAATATGCAAATCATCAATTTGCTGAAATTACAGTGTTACATGTCTTTAAATAATATGAGATCATATTAACTTCAATCTCCATAGCGAGTTTCACCAACTTTGATAACGTCAATAAAATCTATCCATAAAAAGGAAAGTTCATTAAATATGCAAATTCGTAAATTTGCTATTGTCAAAAAGCTACATGACATTTATAAGTGTTTTATCATAGTATCTTCAATGTACATAGCAAGTTTCGTCAACTTTGATAGTGTCAATTCAGAAATGTCCCTTATCAGGAGAATTCATTTAATATGCACATTATATATAAACTTACATGTCATCCCTTAGTATCGTTCACCACTAACATATTTTAGTGTGATCAAAATTTGTAGCAAATTTCCGCAAACGTGTCTGAATCAATTTTTCTAAGTACTATTGTTTTCTTTCATTAATTGTTTAAACAAGCATAAAATATGAAAGCCACAGCTAAAGTTGTTACTTCAGTTTACCATACATTTTGTGATAAAAATGTATTATTACACAATTTCTGAAAGAAATGATCATATCTGGATTGCGCTTTTTGCTGATATTTGATTTGTAAATGATTGAATGAAATGTTTTTATTGGCAAGGAGGAGCTTTACAAAATAGCAGTAAGGTAACTAGAGTTTACATCTTGAAAAGCTTGTATCATACATTTAGTGTTAATTTATTAATTTTCAACTAATTAGAATCTTTAAACTTATGTTTATAAAACAAGCTCTTACCTTAAGGTAGTATGCGCCTCCATAGTAAAGGACTTAAAGTTTTGCTCACAGTTTTCTCAAGGAATCTTTCAACCATTCTCTTTCACAATCAAGAGTAAAAAGCAGGGCTCACAGTACAAATTTTGGTACTAGACAAACAAATTACCCGGGATTTACCAAGAGTTTGAATTAGGAATAACCACCATCCTTTTGTCAACTCTACGGAAAAATAAAGTTTTCGCTTTTCGTAAAACTAAGGCGGTGAAAACGATTATTATAGTAAGAACTTTAAAATGAGCCCAACAAAAGGTTGATCAGAAACAAAATGTAAAAGTTTGAGAATATCTCTACTCTAGGAGCATTCTACCTTAACACAAAATTGGTCGTTTATTTAAAGACACAAGTGACCCGTGAATATCAATTTTACAACAACACAGTCAAGATTTTGCCTTTTAGATAACATTTTCCATATTTTGTTGTGAAGTTTGACTTCTCTAAAAATTATGAAAACTGGTCAAACTAACAACGCGAAAACAAACTGAACTGTCGTTTTTTCTTGAAATATTATTTGTGAATTACTTGTACAACTTAAATATATTATACGATATCATCTGACATATGGTGTCTCACTTGATTCACAGCTTGCCATTGTCATGTGATATTTGCACGTATATCAATTTTTAATTTGTATGAGTTCATCAGAATGGAAAATCATAATGTTTGACATGTTACACTGATGCGTATATCATTTATAATTTATATTTTACACAAAACGAGTCATGGAACAACACGTATTACATCTATGTCTGCAATCGACTGTCCAAATCATCTTTTTCCAATATTCGTGATGTCTGTAAGTGGGCATCCCAATAGTCAAAGTGTGGCACTTTTCCATTCTCATTGTCATAATGCCAGACAGATGCCATGAGTAGCCACATGTGTTCTTTTGGCTTCTTCGGTTCGTCCCTAACATGACACCACAAGAGTTATTTAACAATTCTAGAATCCTTTTCTAATTTTACTTAAAATAGAAATCAACCAATAAACTCATTACTGAATGCTGGTAAATGCGCCCTCAGCTCTTCAATCTGAGGATTCCACTGCTCTACCGCGTCCTACCGCATGATTTTATCATATTAAGGTAGTATGCACCTCGAAAGTGAAAGACTTAAACTTTTGCTCCAACTTTCCTCGAGGAATCTTTAAAACATTCTCTTTCAAAATCGAGAATAAAAATAGGGGGTCACCGTGCAAATTTTGGTGCCAGAGAAACAAATTACCCAAGATTTACCGATATTAGAAATTCAAAATGGCCGCCATCTCTGTGTTAACTCTATGGAGAAAAATAAAAATTTTCGAATTTCGAAAAACTAAGCCGGTGAAAAGTTTTCTCTCACCAAGAGCTTTAAAATGAACCCCCACATGTAGTATATCAGAAGAGAATTGTAAAAGTTTGAGAATCCGAATGTCTGTCCCCGAGGTGCGTTCTACCTTAAAGCAAGGAAAGGAGCGAACGCGAGACACTTTACCAATCTTTGATATCTAAATATTTCCAATTTCATTAGGGTATTAGATCACCACACCTCACCAACAATTAATGACGTTTCCATATACCTGTACGCATTACCCTCGGGCCTAGCCCCTTTGAGTAAGTAATTAGGGTACATGTTGCGTCATATAAGGTTTAAATTCTTAACATGTAAGCTGATCCGAGGGTCTGATGGCGCCTCCAACGTTTTGTTGGTAGGATTTATGATGTGCTACCTTCTTTACGAAATAATCGTTTTTCCGCTTTGATCAAACTGTGCGATTAGTATCTGGGGAAGCTGTACCTTACTAAATATTAACCAGTCAATGGCACCGGTATCTGTCGGATTTCAGCAAATTACCCAAGATTCAATGCGTGTCATTCCTACTCATCCAGGTTTCATCAGATATAATGAAATAGCGCTCACCTTGTCATGAAGTGAAAGTTATAAATAAAAAGATAAAAAGAAAAGGTTTTCGAGTACTTAACCTAGAGAACTCGAGGACAATGAGCAAGACAACATTTTTGAAGCAGAATGTTGATAAAAATATATCACTTGGAGAAATAGCAAGCTTTTAAATCCTCAGAATCTTTCCTTTGAGACCTTTAGTTCACCTGGACTGTATTCTGTCTACTTCTGTCTAAGGACCCTTTCAATGTACATCCTTGGAACTACGTCATTTGAAGAAAGAAAGGGTACGCCCTAAGTTGGTTGTAAATGTCGTTGTATCTGAACATCTTGACTAGCTGAAGAAACTCTTTAACTTTGTAATTGCTATATGTATATTTTTCTTCTCAGAAAAGAATGCATTTTTCACATTTCCATATTGTAAGACATTATAGTATAGACATTTGATTCAAATATTCATGGAAGGTTTGACGTCTGGGACAGTAACGAAATGAATACATGAAATGAATGTGCCAAACATTTGAACACTGTTTATGTATGGGTGTATTGTTTTATTTCCTGAATAAATGAATTCATTAATGCCTGAGTCTGTTGAAATTGATGTTTATGCGAAAGCAATCCATTATGAGTCAGTATCAATTAAGTATATGAATCGGCAAACAAATATAATATGTAAATTACTTAGCCATCGAATACAACCATGTATTTAATAACGTGACATATATCAGATAACGTCACACAGCAACTAACCACAAAGTATCAATTAAAAGGCATAGTCTTGCCTTGAATGCCTGATTCTCTGGTAGTATATCTGGATAACTCATATAACTAAGCGATTTAGGACCTCAAAGTAGGGTGGTCAAGTATGTTTTTAGTATGCTTAGAACTTGCCAACATACATTTTATCCATGTTATGAATGTGGCTTTGGCATTAGAGGGAGTGTATACGGATGGTAAATACAAGAAAAACATTTCTTGTATGTTTAAGACTGTTATGAAGCATTGACTAAGTTCTCGTCATCCCTCATCAAAACGAATATTACGTCTGATACATCTGTAGGGAGTCTATTGGAAAAAAATGCACACGAACCCAATGCAAGAAATATGCCAAAGCCCGTGTGTTAATCGTGCTAGCAAGTGGTTTTGGCAGTTCGCTAGTGGTGCAGTGACAGTTTTTAAGAGAGCGACAGTCCACTATTGTCAAAAATTATACAGTAGCAAACTATGCATCTCCAATTGTAGTTGATTGAGAATTGTGCATCATCAAGGTGCGGTCCATAGAATCAGCAGTTTGAGATATTCACTCACATATCTGCAACATTTAGCGCTTTGAGATCATCATTATTCGAATGGCTTTAGTTTAATAAATCCGCTGACAAGATTCATGATTCATACGTTGTAAGAATATCCTTCACTGTTGCTTGAATAAAATATCTATCTCTCGTAGAACATTAGCAATGTCAGGCCCCTGTCCCTTGAACCATGAGTCTGCAGGATAAAAATCAGTTGACTACTTGTTATACGAAGCGCATTATATACGAACGGCGGTGCTGGATATGATGACATTTTTGAAGGCACTGATGAATACACTGACATTAAGTTGTATAATTAATTGACATTTAAAGGCAATTAGCCGACAATTCTTTCAACATGAATGAAGCTTGTGCCAGAAACATTTTCAGTGTTTCGCTATTTTGCGTTTACCAACCGGCACGCAATTACAATTTCCTTCTACATATATTCTATTGACAATGTAATTATACTCCTGCTTCTGAAGTGTTATGTCTTGAATTACAAAAGCGGCTGACTTTCCTGATTGACGAGTTAATCAAACGCAATAGCTCGTCTATCTTTTTGATTATTTATGTATGATGTCAGTTGCCAATAAAGGGGAAACAAACAAACTTGCTACCAGCAAGTCAACTTGGAAGTCAAGAACCTGCACCCTGTGCCCAATCAGTCACTATTATCATACTATCAACACGGCCTTGATGTGTATATATATAATCTTCTATTTGCTTCCTCTTGATTAGTCTCCAATATCAGCTGCTATTAATAGTCCATAATCAGATAATGGGATAATAGATTGCTCCTCAAGCCAGAACGAGTACTCATCTGGCATGACACACGCAATGGCTAGAAGGTGGGCACGGTGTAGGATCTTTGTAGTTTGAAGATTTGTGTCATGGTTTCTATCGGTTTGCAATTTACAGGCTGGTGAGGCTCAGGGTTAGTAAAAGACCTTCCCCCTAGTACCATAACTGAAACTGAAACTCCCGGGTTTAGGGAAATATTTATATTTTGGAAGTGTGAAACTAAATGTAACAGGGCTGGCCCTAAAACGAAGGGGGAAGGGGGAGCTACGAAGGGCTTATGACCCTAAAACGAAGGGGGAAGGGGGATTGCGATGGGATCATGATATTCACATTCTAAGTAGATAAAACTTGGGTAAAACTATGCAAAAATAAAATATTGTCCTGACTATGATAAATATGAAAATAAAGAAATATTATCCTCACACTTAAGGGACTTATGTTGGTGGACAAGGTGGGGGTGACTTCATGTACAATGCAATATAAAAGAACCATATGCATGATCAATAACTATCACTGATGCAGTGAAGTGGGATACGATATTGACAGTAATAGAAGAAGATATTTTGATAGCGATATGCAAAAATGAAATATTGTCCTAACAATTAAGGAACTTATGTTATTTGGTGACCCCGGGGTTTATGTACAATACAATATATACAGGCACTCACGCCATGCGTAAGGCAGAACCAATAACTATCACTGAAGTCATGAAGAGGGACATGATATTCACAGTGTAAGTAGAAAAAAGTTTGATAAAAATTGAAAAATGAAATATTATTCTCACTCTTAAGAGACGTATCTTTTTGTCCGAGTGGGTTTACATACAATGCAACCTGTAAAAATACTACCCTATAACTATCACTGATGCCACAAAGGGAGCATAATATTCTAAGATTTAATATTGAACACATTGACAACAAGATTCAAAAATGAAATATTGTCCTCAGGCATAGGGCACTTATGTTATATAAAAATGGTGGGAGGTCTTGTATATGATGTACAATGTACAGACACTAACCCCACCCTGAAGACGGGACCAATAACTTTAAATAATGCCACGAAGGGGGACATGATATTCTCAGTAGAGAACATATTGATTGCAAGATGCAACAATGAAATATTGTCCTCAAGCTCAAGGGACTGATGTTATAGGACGAGGGGGAGGCTTTGTGTATAATGCATAATATACAGCCACCACCACCACATACTAAAGACGGGGCCTATAACTTTAACTAATGCCAGGAAGGGGATCATGATATTCTTAGTGTCAGTATGGAACACTTTCATAATAATATATAAAAAAGAAATATTGTCCTCAGGCTTAAGGGAATGATGTTATAAGACGAAGGGGGAAGGGGCTCTGTACACACCATACTGAAGACATGGCTTATAACTTTAACTGATGCCGAAAAGGGGACATGATATTCTCAGTGTCTGTAGAGAACACTTTGATAAAAAGATGCAAAAAAGAAATATTATAGTCAGCCTCAAGGGACTGATGTTATAGGGCGAAGGGGGAGGGCTTTGTGTATAATGTATAAAATACAGGCACCACCACCATACTGAAAATTGGGCTTACAACTTTCACTGATGCCACAAAGGGGGACATGATATTCTCAGGTCAGTAGAGAACACTTTGATAATAATATGCAAAAAAGAAATATTGTCCTCAGGCTTAAGGGAATGATGTTATAAGACGAGGGGGGGAGGCTCTGCGTACAATGTATATAATATTTAATATACAGGCACCTCCACCATACTAAAGACAGGGCTTATAACTTTAACTGATGGCATGTATGGGACATGATATACTCAGGGTAAATAGACAACACTTTGATAATTATATGCAAAAAGGATTATTGTACTCAGGCTTAAGGCACTGATGTAATAGGTAGTAGGGGGAGGGCTTTGTGTATAATGCATAATATACAGACAAGAACACAATACTAAAATGGGGCCTATAACTTTCACTTATGCCCCAAAGGGGGACATTATATTCTCAGTGTCAGTAGGAAACACTTTGATAATAATATACAAAAAAATATTGTCCTCAGGCTTAAGGGACTGGTGTTATAAGACGAAAGGGGGGGGGCTCTGTGTAAATATATAATATACAGGCACCTCCACCATACTGACGACATGGCTTATAACTTTAACTGATGCCGAAAAAGGGGACATGATATTCTCAGTGTCAGTAGAGAACACTTTGATAAAAAGATGCAAAAAAGAAATATTATAGTCAGCCTTAAGGGACTGATGTTATAGGGCGAAGGGGGAGGGCTTTGTGTATAATGTATAATATACAGGCACCACCACCATACTGAAAATTGGGCTTACAACTTTCACTGATGCCACAAAGGGGGACATGAT
Source organism: Ptychodera flava (assembly GCA_001465055.1). Lineage (NCBI taxonomy): Eukaryota > Metazoa > Hemichordata > Enteropneusta > Ptychoderidae > Ptychodera > Ptychodera flava. The sequence goes on along the minus strand of LD342882.1, from coordinate 251,624 downwards.
ATTCTCAGTGTTAGTAGAGAACACGTTGATAATAATATGCTAAAAATAAATTATCGTCGTCAGGGTTAAGGGAGTTATGTTATAGCACGAAGGGGGAGGGCTTTGTGTCTAATGTATAATATACAGGCAAATGGTTATGATTGTCGAATATACACCATTTCGAATGCATGTAGTGTCATCACAGGAAGACTGTATGACATTATTGACAGTATTACAGTTAGAAGATGGGTGTCGACGCTAGCAATACGTCAATATGATCATATTTTTAAGTCCCTTAATCTATATCCAAAGAGCCATACCACAACCAATAAATTATGCGATACGTACACGATACTGACAGAGCTATTTCGTGTAGGAGAAGAGCCTAGAATTATAAATAGGCCATAAGGAAATAATTCACCTGTTGTAAAGAAGACCTTATGCTGAATAGAAATTTGTCTGTTTGTCATGCAACAATATGTCCAGGGAAGTTATCATATGCGGAGGAGATTATATGTTGTTCATGCAGAGAAGCTAAGATGTCATATTAGTTGTGTTTCGCTGAATCTCAACAATTTACAGTGTATTACAAATTTATGTAATGTACTTGTAAATATTTTTGATGTACCAAATGTAAATATCCCAAGGTATGAAGCTGCAAAGTATTGCTGGGGGGGGGGGGCTATAGCATATAGAGCAGCGTAATCAATCTTATTACATTAGTTAGAGTACTGTAGCCAGCCTCCATGTCAGAGCATGAAAACATACATTAAACTAATGTCCGTATAAAATAATGCATAACTGTGCATTACATGTATGCACTATGTGTACATCTGTATTTTTCATAAAAACGAGAGACCACAACATTGTGAACAATGTTCTGACTGTTATTTATATTAAGTACAAATAATGTAAATCTTTGTACGCGCATACACAAAATTTATAAGTCCCTTCATTTAGGTCACTTTACACGATCCTATGCACGAACACATAGACAAGGTGACAACCTTTTGCCAAGAACATATATCCCAAATTCGTAAAAACCATACTTCGGCATTCCGTAAATTCCACATATTGATCTCTAATACCTAATATATCTTTCTTTCATGAATATGACTTTGTTTGTGTACCGTCTATTTACTGTCTGTTCTGTGCTGTTTTGTGTCTATGTTTACAACTATTGTCTTGCGAATTCCGACCTACTGTCATTGGATTATGGATTGGTATGATTGCGATTACCTCTGTATATACCATCTTATCCGTCAGATTATAACTGCAAGTCATTTGCCACCTACAGTCTTGCTTGTATATGGCGCATTGTGCACATAGCCCTCGCCATGTGTTTAATAAAATAAATATATGAAGTGTGAGCACAATATTTCATTCCTGCCTATTGTTATCAACACGATCTCTAACATAACTTTGAATATCATGTTCTTCAGGGCATTGATAGAAAGTAATTGCTCTCTTTGGTCTGGCGATTGTATATCATGCATTGTCCCTCACATCAGAGGACAATATTTCGTTTTCGAATATTGTTATTAAAGTGTTCTCTACTTAATCATTAAAGATCATTTCCCCGTCATAGCATCAATGATTGTTATAGGCCCCACGATCTGCATGGTGCTAGAACTTTTACATATTGCATTGTATGTAGCCCCACCTCTTTCGTCCTACACCATAAGTCCACTAAGCATGAGGACAAAATTTTTCTTTTGCAAGTTGGAATCAACCTTTTCTCTTCTGACACTGAGAATATCATGTCCCCCTTCATGGCATAAGTGAAAGTTATAGGTCCCATCTTCAGCAATGTGGTGGTGCCTGTATGTTATACATTATGCACTAAGCCCCCCTTCGTCCTATAAGATAAGTCCCTTAAGCGTGAGTACAGTATTTCTGTATTGAATCTTGTTATCAATATGTTCTCTACTGACACTGAGAATATCATGTCCCCCTTCGTGGCATAAGTAAAAGTTATAGGTCCTGCCTTCAGTATGGATGTGCAGCCTCTATATTATACATTGTGCACAAAGCCCTCCCCCTTCCTCCTATAAGATAAGTCCCTTAAGCGTGAGTACAGTATTTCTGTATTGAATATTGTTATCAATATGTTCTCTTCTGACACTGAGAATATCATGTCCCCCTTCATAGCATAAGTGAAAGTTATAGGTCCCATCTTCAGCAATATGGTAGTGCCTGTATGTTATACATTATGCACTAAGCCCCCCTTCGTCCTATAAGATAAGTCCCTTAAGCAAGAGCACAATATTTCATTTTTGAATCTTGTTATCAATATGTTTTCTTCTGACACTAAAAATATCATGTCCCCTTCGTCGCATTGGTGAAACTTATAGGCCCTGTCTTCAGCATTGTGGTGGTGCCTCCATATTATACATTATACAATAAGCCCTCCCCTTCGTCCTATAACATAAATCCCTTAAGCGTGTAACTGGTCTGTACTGACACTGTGAATATCATGTCCCCCTTTTTTGCATCAGGGACTGTAATGGGTCGGATCAGTATGATGCTAGTGCTTGTGTATAGTGCACTATGCACAAAGCCCTCCACTTTCGTCCAATAAGATAAGTACCTTAAACGTAAGGACAATTTTTCATTTTTGCATATTTTTATATGGGTTCTCTATTAACACAGTGCATATCATATCATATCCCCTAAATGGTATCAGTGACAGTTATAGGTCCCCATCAGGTTTGTGCTAGTGCTGGTATATATTGCATTATGCATAAAGCCCCAGCCCCCGTCCTTCTTCTACCGACAAAAGTCCCCTTAGCGTGAGGATAATATTTCATTTTTGCGTATTTTTATCAAAGCCAGGACAATATTTCATTTTTGCATAGTGTTATCAAAAGTTTATCTACTAACAGAGAGAATATCGTAACCCTTCGTATTCACCCTTCCCCTTCCCCCTTCCCCCTTCGCTTCAGTTTTCCCCTGTAACAGACATTTTCATAACTGACAAAAGTGAGATATCGGACTTGATATGGCGAGTGATTACTTGTAAAGAAATCATGCTGCATTTAAACCTGTATCAGAAACTGCCAATTCAACGTAGACACATTGTACAGCTGATATAAATGTACACACCACTCTGGGGCCTTACCCAGTAACTAGGGTGTCAAATGTTGTCAACAACCTGTTTTAAATTGTAAACTTTTAGCGATATAAGGGTCTGATTGCTCCTCTTACGGCTTGTTCGTAGGATTTATGACCTTCTACTCCTGCAAAGAAATTTTATGGGTTGGTCAACATCGTGAAAGATAGGAAAGGTTACTAAAACGGGAAATCTCTATCTTTCCCATGTTGACAAACCCTTGATAAGTCCACGGATTAGCATAATTAGTTGTGTTGACTAATTAGATGTCTATATGAGAGATAAGCGTCCTTAAAATGGGTTGTAGAATGAATAAAGAGTTATAAAGAGATAATATATGTCTGAATAAAGAGGCTTGGTTAGGTCATATAACCATTTATTTTAATTACTCCGATCAGTCAGAGCATGAAGACACAGTCCTTATATCCATAGAGGGACTGTACGAAGAAAAGGAGAGGAATTGATAGAGAAAACAGTGAGAAAAACTCAATAATAAGCTTATTAATAGTGTCTGGGTCGCCTGTGGGTGTAGTTGTTTTGATTACATCTGACCTGCTGCAAGACAATGTTTCAACTTTGGCAGAGTTGATATCTCTGTGGTGGACTGGAATTACTGCTCAGCTGATAATTACACCTGACAGTGTTGGCAACACCTTAATTTAGACAATGTCTACTTCGCGTAATGCCAATGCTTCAAAGCAAACCCCTGTAATGAAACCATACCGCTCACCTTGTCATGAAATTGACATTGTAACTACGGAGAAAAAAGAAATGTTTTACAGTAGGCAAGCCAGAGAACTTGAAAAAATGAGCAAGACTACAGATTTTACAAGCGGAACGTTGGTGGACTATTTCTTTGAGAAATGTCAAGCTTTAAAGTCCGCAGAGTCTTTCCATTTCAGTTCACCTGAAGAGTAATCTGTGCGGCTTCTTCTGAAGGCCACTTACAGATTGGAACTACATAATTGGAAGAACGCAAGGCTACGCCCCAAGTTAGTTTTAATATTGTTGTATCTGAAAATCTTGAATAGTTGAAACAAACAACAATATTTTTACTTTTGTTATTGCTTAATGTATTTGTTCTCAGAAAAGACCATTATTTTCAAATGTCCATATTGTAACACATTTAAGTTATGTGACACACATATTTGATTCAAATTTTCCTGGCATGTTTAACGTCTGTTATGGTGTCGAATAGATATAAGAAGTGAATTTGCTCGAAATTTGAACACTGTTTAAAGATGGCTTGTTTTATTTTATGAATATATGAATTCCTTGACACAAATCGCATTAATTAAATTGTATGTAAATCATTCGGATATGAGTTCGCATCAATTAAGAACATGATTTGCCAAACAAATAGATGTAAATTGTTTATCTATCGCATAAAACCATATATTGAC
>LD342882.1:224477-246975 GCA_001465055.1 Ptychodera flava | reverse complement strand
CTGTCAAGTATGTTTTCAGCATTCTTAAAACTTACTGACATACATCTTACCCATGTTACAAATGCGGCCTAGGCATTACAGTGAATGTATACGGATGATAAATAGAAGCGAAAACATTTCTTGACTGTTTAAGACCTATCTTGAATTGTTCGTACATTTACTTTTGCTAAGCTCCTTGACATTGAAGAAGCTTCTTCATCCATCAAAATCATAACGTCTGATACTTCTGTATATAGGGAGTCAATTAAAAATCCCCATGAAACAATGGTGAGAAATATGCCATAGCTCGTGTGTCAGTCGTGATAGAAGGTGGTTTCGGCAGTTAGCTAGCTAGCGGTGTAGTAACAGTTTTCCGAGAGGGCGACGGTCCGCTATCGTCAAAATTGTAGCAACGTATGCGTCTCTCTTTATAGTTGATTGAGAATTTTGCGCAATCAAGGTATGGCCCATATGGTGAACAGTTTCACAAAGTCACTCATATTACTGCAAGATTTGGCGCTTTCGTATAATCAACACCATTCGAATGGCTTTAGTTGAAGACCGCTGGCATGATACACACATTATAAAATTATCCATCACTGTTGCTTCAATGAGGTATGCATGTATCGTAGACCATTTTCAATGTCAGGAACCGCCCTTTGAATCACGAGTCTGCAGGATGAAGTTCAGTTGACTACTTGTTTATACGAAGCGCGCTGGTAATCTGTGCAGTTCTCTCTGAGGGCCCTCTTACATGTTAGGAACTACATTATTGGAAGAAAGTTAGGCTACGCCCCGAGTTAGTTGTAAATGTTGTTGTATCTGAGAATCTTGAATAGTTGAAGGCAAAAACAAACTTTTGACTATCTTTTAGCTTGATATACAGTGCTTCTCAGATAAGAACATATTTTCACATTTCCATATTGTAACACATTTACGTTATGTGACAAATACATTTGATTCAAAATTTCTTGCCAGGTTTGACGGCTGTCATGGCGTTTACAAGAATACATGAAGCGAATTTGCTCAATTTGAACATTGTTCAAACATGTTTTGTTTTATTTTATGAATAAATAAATTCATTGACACAAATCGCATTAGTATGTAATTCAATCGGACACGAGTCCGAATCAATTAAGAACAATACTTGGCTCAAAAAGCAGATGTAAATTGTTTATCTATCGCACCAAACCATATATTGAAACATTTTTATCATGTTTTGGGGAGATTTAATCCTATTTGATGAAGAAATCGTCACACAGGAACTAATTCCATCAAAGTATCGATTAAAAGGCGTAGTGTTGCCTTGAAGGCCTCATCCTGTAGTAGTTTACCTGGATAACTACTGTAACTAAGAGATTTAAAGAGTATGTTTTCACATAGACTCTCGAGAAACTCGAGGGTCTATGGTTTTCATTATTCTTAAAACGTAGTGTCATACGTCTACCCATGTTACGAAAGCGGCCTTGGAATTAAAGGGAATGTATACGGATGGCAAATACAAGAGAAATCACTTCTTGCATGTTTTAGGTTTTCCTTTAATTCTACGTAGATTTACTTTTACTAAGCACCTAAGCATTGATAAGGCTCTCTTCATCCATCATCAAAACAAATCATAACGTCTGACACTTCTGTAGGGAGTCTATTTCAAAAAATATCCAGGTACCCATTGCGAGAAATATGCTAAAGTCCGTGTGTCAATCGTGCTAGAAGGTGGTTTCGGCGCTATTCGCTAGCGGTGAAGTAACAGTTTACCGAGAGAGCAAAGGTCCGATATCGTCAAAAATTGTAGCAAAATATGCGTCTCCAATTGTAGTTGATTGAGAATTGTGCTCAATCAAAGTGTGGTCCATGTTGTCAGCAGTTTCACAAAGTCACTAATATATCTGCAAGATTTGGCGCTTTCGGATCACTAATACACTTCACCTCACTTCAGTTCAAGTACTCTGCCTCGATTCATACGTTATGATTTTTTATCGTGTTTTCAATAAAAATATATTCCCGTGGTAGTACCTTTGCAATGCTAGCCCACTAATCTACAGCAATGTCAGTTGACGACTGGTTGATACGAAGCGCATTGACAATCAATACCGTTTGCATACGAAGGGCACTGCTGGACGTGATGACATTTTGAAACCCCTCCTCTGATAGTTAGGTTTATCATTACATTGACATTTAAAGGAAATTAGCCAATAGTTCTTTCAACATGAATGCACCCTGCTAGAAACAATGTCAGTCTTTCTACTGTGCCACACACGCACACACGCAGGTACAATTTTCCATCCAATTATAATCTACTGACAATGTGATATATTCGTGCTTCTAAAGTATTAATGTATGTTGTTTACAAAAGCGGCTGACTTTCCATAATTTAAGAGTTAATCAAACGCATCTTCGAACCTATCTTTTGGATAATTTATGTATGATTTTAGTTGCCGGGGAAGAGGAAACAAAGATCAATTCACGTTGCTATTAGCAAGTCAATTTGAAAGTCAAGGACCTGCACCCTGTGCCAAATCGGTGACTATTACAATTTATATTGTCTGGAGTTGATGGAGTCTTCAAGTTAATATTGTTATAGCTATGAGCACTACATTTTAAGAGATGCAAGGCCCCTGGAACTTTGTCTAGATAATATATGTCGACAATTTGGCATTATTCTGTTTTTCATTAAATTGTTATTCCATTCCGAAAACTATTTCATAATTCAAAGCATTATCTTTTCAACGCAACCTTTACGTGTCTTATATCCAATCTTCATTTGACGAACAAATTGATATGATCTGCTATTATTACTCCATAATTGGAAAATCGATTACTCACCAGGCCAGAACGAGTACTTATTCGTGCTGACGCACGAAGTGATCACCATTATGCTTACAGCAATGGCTAGAAGGCAGAGACGGTGTAGAATCTTTGTAGTATGCATATGTGTGTCGTGGTTTCTATCGGCTTGCAATTTACAGGCTGGTGAGGCTGAGGGTAAGTTTCGGTTTTGGGAATTTTGTTTTCTTTCGAAGTGTGAAACGGAATGCAATAGACATTTTCATAACTGAAAAAGTGAGATCTGAGACTTGCCATGGCGGGCGATTCCTTGTCAAGGAATAATGCTGCAATCAAACGTGTAACAGAGAATGCAGATTCAACATAAAGTAGTTACAGTTTATATCGTTTTATCAGATTTACACAAACTCGATGTTTCAATCAAGTTATGCTGAGATACCATTTTGAATTTCGATATTTTATATTTGTATTAAAGAATAATCGTTGCCAACGACTTGCACAGACTTAGTCGCCATTTGATCATGAAAACTCAAGAAAGAGCACAACTCTGTAAACCACATGACAGCAGAAAACATCGTCATGGAAAGAAAATATAGGATGATTACAATGTTATCAGCTTGGCTTGTACTACTCATCAATTTCACCCTGAATTTGACTTGCTTGGTCCTCATTTTGGAGTACTGGTGTTTAACACCTATAAAGCTACATGTTTTTTTCAACAAGGCGCTATTTTACTGACAATTGAACAAATTCCGCTAGCTTTTCAAATTTTTCATTTCTGTCATTTTACCCATGTGTGTTTTCTATTGAGTTTTACTGTTATACATACGTGCCTACCTGCCTGCCTACCTAGTGACGTGCGTACGTATGTACGTATATGCAGACGCACTGAAACACACACGGACACATACATACTTGTATGCATGCATGCATACACGCATGCACGCAAACACACACACACATATACATACATACATACATACATACATACATACATACATACATACATACATACATACATACATACATACATACATACATACATACATACATACATACATACATACAGCAGCAGCTCCCGTGGTCGCGCCGTGATATGCCCCTGTACACCTCGATATTCTCCTGTCTAAGAGCCAATGCAATATATGGAATAGCGCTTCTCACACTACTCAAGTCTACCCACATCTCGACAGTATGAAGCCTAACAGCTATTTCACAAAGTTTCAGTTTACTAGCGATCTTTCACTAAATGAACGTGAAAACCGAACGAGAATCACGAAAGTCCTGTTTCGAGCGTGCTATTGATCAGCTTTCGTCACATTTGCATGTCTCGTCGCCAAATCTACATCGTGATTGGACTGAAGACTAATTAATTAGTAGCCGACGAGGACACATCAGTTCCCTTCGTCGTCTTTCGTCACATTATTATATTTCAGACACTGCTTTGTACGTGGTAGCTGTTGATGCATGCCTTCCAAGCAGAGAATAGCTTCGCGTATGACACATGGATGGCAGGACTGTGAGTGAGTGTCGATTTAAATGCACGGCTGTCGTCGTGTGCCTGCAATTCTAGGGATTTGCCATTATTGAAAGCATGTGGGTGTTACAAGTATTATAGGCTAAGCAACCTGTTTAACTCGAGTCGCCCGTCCATACATTGACGTCGCCTTTGTTGTTTTAAATAAAATTTAAAAAAAATTAAGATGCATTTCTTTATTGGAATAAGGGAGAGTTTTGGAAATTTATTTTTGAGTTCTTGGTCAGTCGGTCGCAAGAAAAACAAAGAGAAAAATTGACTGAATAGCCCAATTCTGGAATGAAATGAAATTACCTTGTGGAACCATTACAGTCGCATTTTTTGGCCGTTCAGAATCGCATGACGTTTATATGAATATTCTGTGGAACGGGTTTCGGCGATTACGTCTCAAACTGTCACAAGAAGTATTTCCCTTTTGTCTGTTTTGTGGCCAAAGTCCATTTACACTGTTTTTAACTAGTTTTATTGATGTGATTTTACGGAAAATAAACTACATACCACATTTTCGATATCATGCGGTGAGCATCAAACTAATCTGTGACAAAAGGGGAATATTATATAACTAAAGGTCTATATTTTTTTGTCATTTAAATAACAATGGACACTTTCAGTTGCTGCTGGGCATCGGCTCTGGAATGGCATTGGAAATTTGAATGATAAACGTTTATTTGTTAATGATGGCTACATTAACAAGTATCCGCTTATGACAAAGTATCAAGCGAGTCAGCTTGTTTTCGAGAATCGGTCCATCGGGTGTATAGCATAATATTCAATCGTCAATTTAATCGGTGTAGCATCAACGTCGAGCACTATCATATCATATTTTAAGACCTATGAAGCCACAAAAGAACTGTACCGCAAACCCCGTTGGTTCATGCCCGTACTTGCCGATGCAAGTGCTTTTCTCGCATAACGCCACATCAACTTAGTAAGAAGACCACGCTTGTGAAAATCCCGCAATATTTTTTTCATTCAACCAGTTTGGTTAGCATGGTTACTTAATATAAGAGAATTAAAACCATCGTTACTATTTTCATTACATTGGGCGTGTACTCAGTATTTTATCTCAGTAAAAACGAACGGTTTACCTCCTGACCTATAGCAGTCGTGCTACTCAGGATGTAAATCCTATCATCCAGAAATCTCATCGCTAATCCAGAGTTCCGGATATATAACCCCTACATGATAATTTGAGGCTCCCGTCAACTGCAGCAATGAACCAACTATTTCTGTCCATTGTCCTGTCCGTGGCACAAAGCAGTACCCGAATATTATAATGCGACGAAAGACGACGGAAAGAACAGACAAGGTTACTAATTAATTTGGCTGCTGTCCAACCGGGTAGCAAAATTTGCGACGAGACATGTAAATGTAACGAAAGTAGTCCAATATCATGCTTGGAAACACGACGAGCCCGTTCATTTTTCACGTTCGTTTAGTGAAAGATCGCTAGTCGCCCTCAACGCACGTCGACAAGACCGGGAGAAAAAGCGTCACCTACCAGTGTAGGAATCTGCAACAACTTTTATTCCAAGTATTGTTGCAGAAGAAGCAACTGCGACTTTTCCCACGTGTGTTTAAGGTGACATTCATTCAAGAACGTATCAGTCCAAGGCAAATGCCAACGCACAGACTAAACTAACAGACCCTGACTACATGATACCCCCTTAACACCAATCACTTTTGACACTGTGGCTGCCGAACTTTCAGATCATCCTGACAAAGGCAAAGGGTTTGTCGAATACCTGATCACAGGTGTCTCCGTAGGATTTAACACCGACATTCGTCATCATCTTTCTTCACCGCCCATCTGTAGCAATCCTCTCTCGGCTAGCAAGGATATTTCCGAGCAGTTACAGTGATTCGTGCATTTAATTTGCCTGTATTTATATATTCAGTCATGCACCCTACAGCTTCTGATTGAAAAACTGAAACTTTGACCCGTTGTCACCGCTATTGTGAAAATCGGGAGCAACTTCATTTCTTATACCAGGCGATTGCTGGCATCGAATATGCCATGCATTATCACCTTCTTTAAATAGGACGTATCCTGCGTCCGAATTATTATGGGATTTTGCTGACCTGTCTTCGCTTGTCAGCTAAATGGTGGAATATTGCAGCCACTGGATGTCTCCCGGGTGATTTTTTCCTGCTGCTAAAATGCGGATGTTGCGGTTTCAGAGAAATGTAGAGATGAACTACAGCTGGATATCGAGAACAGCCATTTGTTCTCATTCGCCCATCAGCCTGTTGTTTCGGACCTTGTTGGCATGTTTTGTCTTTAGGGTAGACTTGTCAATGGAAACAGTAATTTTCTTCATGATTACTACATGTAAACGGATAACAATGCAGCATCTGTGTACTGGTTACCATTTTAGCTCAAGTGTTCACACACGTGAGCTAATGTTGCAACGATGTGTGCCTATCTGTGTGTCTGTGTCGTGTGTCTGTAGGGTAAGCCTAATTCAAGCGCCACGGGCCACGTGCCACATGCCGCGGGCCAAATTTTACGATTCACGATCAGCAGCATAAGCGAGAAAGAGATGCATCTTCGCTCCAATTTAATTTATTGATTAATTTTGACGGATAAATCAATGTTCAGGCTTCAACGGCGCTTTCTAAACGCATGAACTGCTAACCGGCGAATGTGTGTTTACGAATTCATTAAGGGGAATATGCAGTAAGGCAATCGGCAGTATTTTTCAATATCACACTGCGCATAAAGTTGTGGCATTAAATTTGATCAATCAAAATTATGTACATTACTTTTGTAGACCATATGGTAACGTTGCTACATACTTGTTAATATTAAGAAGATTTTTAAAATATTATTTTTGAGAATTTCTCTGACCTTTGACCTGCCCTTTACCTCTGCAGCTAAGCTGTGGCTATGACTTATCCTACATAAGAGTCAAAGACGGCTGGTGTGGGCCACTGACATTCGACCCTCAAGTCATCCTGTACCTCATTAATTATGCACATCTATAATTATTGGCTAGCAAACAGAGGTAGAGCTCAGTAGTTTGGTAGATGGGGATGGTCGTGTCGGCTAAGTTTTCTGCTAAAATGTCTAGTGACCAGGATGACCTTTGACTTCGATTTAACTATTATTCCTTTAAATCAGTAACTACGAGTTTTATACCATTGATATTTATGGACATGAGGAAACCAATGGCGCCACATCCTGTACCTTAGTAAGTAGGCACATATCTTATTCACAGTTAGCCAATATGGCTCGCGGTCTGATTTGTGCTGGACAGTCATCATGGAAGGAAAGTTCACTGCAAAAATATCACATGTCCTAGATAACTTTGACCTCAATTTAATAACTTTGCCGATAAATTAGTAACTACAAGTGCAAGAGCCTTTGTCTATGGTGGGATGAGGCGTCACATTATGAATTGTTAATTATTTGTTAAATTAAATATCAATGTTGACTGTGACACGTACAGGGATGGTCAATGTTTGTTGGGCGTAAAAATTTGGACGAGTCACTTTTTTCTTGCAAACACTTTTGAAGGGTCGCTTTTTATGCCAAGTATCATTTTGAAAAACATTCGCCTCGGCCCTTCCCCTCCGTCTAGTTTTTCCCCAGTCCTTTACCGGCCAGCACAAGTTGAATTCGTGAACACACATATCGTAGGTCACCAGTTCATGCGTACAGAAGGCGCCTAATGGTGATTTAACAGTGTAGATGAATTGATAAAGTGAATTAGAGTTAAAATACATCTATTTCTAATTGTGAATTTTGACACGCGGCACTTTGCAGGTGGCTCGCGGTACGTGGCGCGCAGCCCATGGCGCTTGAATTAGGCTTACCCGTGTCTATCTGTCTGTCTGTGGGCCCGATATCTAAAAAAAACGGCTCATCAGATCAAAATTAAATCTGGTATATAGATTCAGTTTGTAAATGGCAAGAACCGATTAATTGTTACTGGGTATGGCTTGCATACTTTTGCTTATTTGCATACTTAATTATTTCATAAAAACGAATATGCATTGAGAACGACTGCACACAATTTGATGACTAGGATATATTAGCGATGAAAGATATAAAGGGGTAATATGAAGGACAATTGCTAATTTACATATTTATTGAACCTTCCTAATTAGGGACATATCTGAATTGACTTAATCAAAGTTAATGAAACTTGCTATGTGCGTTAAAGATACTATGATATAACATTACCGAAAGCCATTAAGCACTTTCACTTCAGCCAATTCCTAATATGCATATTCAATAAACTTTCTTATATCTGAATCGACCCGCCCAAAGTTGATGAATCTTGGTATGTGTTATTAAAGATACTACGATACAACATTATTCAAAGTTATTAATTATTTCTACTTCAGGCAATTCCTAATTTGCATGTTTAATCAAATTTGCTAATTGAGGATATGCATCTTGATTGACTTGATTAAAATTGACGAAATTTGCTTTGCACATCGAAGATACGTCGATACAACATTATTTAAAGTCGTTACGCATTTTTACTTCAGCCAATTCAAACTTTGCATATTTAATGAACTTTCTTAATTAGGGTTATATACCTGGATTTACTTGATCAAAGTTGGCGAAGCATGCTATGTGCACTGATGATACAATATTGAAAGTCATTTCGCATTTTCATGTCAGCTAGTTTATAATGTGCATATCTGATGAGCTTTGCATATAGAGCTTGAAGGACTTGACCAAAGGCAATTACACTTGCTATATAAAGTGATAATACAATGACAGCAGTCAAATAAATTTAGTATTTTTACTTCAGTTAATTACATATTTGTATAATAATGAACTTTAGAATTAATCTGCGCTGAATATTGTTCATGATGTTGACCATAACACTTTCAATGAAGTTGCAAACATGTCGCACAAATTTAATTTACACAACTGCAATAATGAGACACGTGAAGCATTTTCAGTTCATATCTGGTTAGTTTCTTAATTTGCTGCTCATGTTACTAGTCTTTCTTGCTGTGCTTATATATGCAATGCCGTGTGAAGTTTTTAGCTTGTGGACATGGCCACATCGCAAAACAGTGTTCTTCCTCATTTAACCCTTTCACCCCCAGTTCCCTGTATACAGGTCCAACTTTACCATAGAAAACAATGGATTTGGGACAAACCATGGTGGTGAAAGGGTTAGACGTTGCCCGGTGGTTATGGTTTTGTTTCCTTTTCAGATGCCCATTTTGAGAAGCCCTACAACCATTTGCACCTACTTTAACTTCTACGTCCCACAAGCACCGCGACTGTTCCTTTTCAGCTCGAACTTCATGTAAGCTTACCTTGAGAAAAATAATCGCAATCATACCAATCCATAATCCAATGACAGTAGGTCAGAATTCGCAAGACAATAGTTGTAAACATAGACACAAAACAGCACAGAACAGACAGTAAATAGACGGTACACAAACAAAGTCATAATATGAAAGAAAGATATATGGACCTCTGGCCAGAAGACCAAGAAGTGATGTCAGGTGTTTCGAAAATAGTAAGCGCATCCTGCCCCACATGTGGCACCCGCCATATATCAATCTATAAGTCAGATAGGTAGTGGTCGCTAACTAAGGCCCAATGTCACCGATGCCATCAGTGATCATTTGTCGAAGAGAGATATTGTATTTATCTACCAGCTTGCGATACCTGCCAAAAAAGCGTTTGAATGTAGAGACTTTCGGCTCGTTTGAATGTTGAGACTTTCGGCTCGTTTATCTTGTTGCTAGGCAACCACGTAGTGACCGTAAACAGCAGGGTATAACATAAACTCATTTCAACGGTTGTCATTGTGCGATTACTCCCAATGGATTAATTTTTTGCCCTATGAACCTTCAGTCTAAGTTTTCTAAAATGCAAGAACGTTTTTTGCAAACGCTGTTGGCACACTGGGAATGCGCGTAACACTGCCCTCGCTCTACTCTCAATCAACCTCATCTTCGACCCAAATTCACCTTACGAGGAATTCGATGTCTATAAGGAATATCATCGCGCCCAGTGCTACCCATTACACATTTGATATTCTGCGTCAGCTATGATTGCTGCTCCGCTCGACCGTGTGCGGACCATATATAGACCTACTGTGGGACTCAACGTTCTACTTAGCCTTTTTGGTTTCCTTCGATCTAGCAAATTCACCTGCTCCGCTCTGTGTTCGCGACCTCAAGATTCTGGCCGACACTCACGGCCGTCCAGATGCCCTCTCCATTAATATCATAACGTCAAGACTGATCAAAAGGGCTGCGGTTGGTCTGCTCCGCTCCTTGCTTTCAAGACTTGGGTTTCAACCTCGGTTGCATACCTGGCATCATTTCCGCATCGGAGCCGCCACCACACCTAATTCAAACTCTCGGCAGTTGGTCCAACGATTATTACCGGACTTATATTCGGTCACCAGAAAGCCTCCTATGCCATGCATCCTTAGCATTGTCTATTCCACATGGACATTTCTATTCCAAAGAGAAATTTGAAAATCCGCAATTCGGTTTTTTGGGGGTTTTTTTTGTTGTCTTGGATTTACAATTTGAGCAATGCACATTTGCACCATGCACTAACCCTCCAAACACCACCATTTCGCAACATTCCATGCCGGGGCTCTTTAGGGGCACCTTTTATTCATACGCCACTATTTTGCAACATTCCATACTGGGGCCGTACAAGGGCACCTGTCACCCCAGTGGGGATGTGCACTGCTGCCGCACGCCACCTGGGACCGCCTACACACAAGCTTGCACTGGCAGCACACATCTTCACCATTTTGCACCACTTGTGATGGGGTCGTACTGGAGAACCTGTCACCTCAGATCATTATTCCACCCGAGTCATGCTGCTGCTAGTCGGGCCATGAGTCCCATCTTATAATCTCCAGCCGAGCGTCTGGAGCGTCACCAGTTTAATTTAACTGCAGCAAAGTGAGTCAACTTTGGCTGTGAGCATCACCAGTACATCTTCCCCAGCCGAGTGAGTCAACTTGTACTGTGAGCGTTACCATCACCCATATTTCCCTACAAACTGTATTTACTTCACTCTTTCATGGGGTCGCTCCAAACATGCTGCTCGACCGTCCTTCGCTTGGGCCATCAATTACATATGCCCCATTCACGAAGGTGGTCACCATCGGCATGGTGGAACCATTTTCACTTTGGGCTCCCAAACGGTCTGCAAACCCAAGTGTGCAGCATAAATCTTTGCCCGGAATCTTTGAGTTGTTTTGTGTACTTAAAAACTATCTACTGTTGATTGACCAATCAGAGTGCTCAATTCGGGGTGTTTCATTTACTCGTAAAGCCTTGGTCACCAAATTCCAGAAACGAATGACAGCGCCGTCGTAAAGTACTGTCCAATCAAAAGTGAACAGGTCATATTCTGTAGACATCTGGTACGTTTTAATATTCAAATTTGGTAACACAGCGAAAACCAGCTGCAACACAAAATCTGCTGTGCCCTAGGGCATTTATATAGTGTGCTCTAGGGCATTTATAGGATGTTCCATTACATTGGAAGGCTATTTCACAAATAAAAGTTTTAATTCATATCCTAAACATGTTACATTGACAAAGGGGACGGTTGACGTAAACACATTAAAAACGAAAATATATCAGTTAGGGGCGATAGTTTTTAATTCGGATAAAACCCTCGTACTCGAGCTCTTCTGGTATATAAAGTGAAACCCTACGATAAAATGTCTCGGCCTGCGGCCTCGACATTTTATCGTTGGGTTGGACTTTATATACCAGAAGAGCCCTCGTACTCGGGCTTTATCCTATATTTAAAAACTATCTACTGTTGATTGACCAATCAGAGTGCTCAATTCAGGGTGTTTTATTTACTCGTAAAGCCTTGGTCACTAAATTCCAGAAACGAATGACAGCGCCGTAGTAAAGTACTGTCCAATCAAAAGTGAACATGTCATATTCTGTAGACAATCTGGTACGTTTTAATATTCAAATTTGGTAACACAGCGGAAACCAGCTGCAACACAAAATCTGCTGTGCCCTAGGGCATTTATATAATGTGCCCTAGGGCATTTATAGGATGTTCCATTTCATTGGAAGGCTAACTCACAAATAAAAGTTTTAATTCATATCCTAAACATGTTACATTGACAAAGGGGACGGTTGACGTAAACACATTAAAAACGAAAATATATCAGTTAGGGGCGATAGTTTTTAAGTCGGATAAAACCCTCGTACTCGGACTCTTCTGGTATATAAAGTCCAACCCAACGATAAAATGTCTCGGCCTGCGGCCTCGACATTTTATCGTTGGGTTGGACTTTATATACCAGAAGAGCCCTCGTAGTCGGTCTTTATCCTATACTTAGTTAATGATATAGTACTTTATGTAGTTTTCAGCCGTTACCTAGTTTTTTTGCGATTGCGCTTTTTGGTAGTTACACGTAGGTTATCATTGCTAGTTTATTTCCTTGTAATTTGTTCATTTAACCCTTTACCAAATTAAATACCCTTGACTCCACATCCTGCATAGCGGAGTGCACTCAAAAATACATACATACATAAATGCACACTTACATACATACATACATACATACATACATACATACATACATACATACATACATACATACATACATACATACATACATACATACATACATACATACATACACTGTATTTATATTATGTCCTTCTATATCATATGTAAATATTGTATTATTTCTTGGCATACTTGTGCTTCTTTATCATAGAAGTTAGAAGAAAATGCTTTCCTGAAAACAATATTGATCGTCCTGGACATGGTTTTCCGGATATGCCAATGACAATGCCTGCCTATGAAGATTGCTGTGAGGCCTGCCTCAAAAACCTATCGTGCGTGGCTTTGGCGTTTCGAAAACGTGATCAATCGTGCTGGTTAAAAGATGTCATACCACTTCAATCACAGCGTCCTGCTGCTGGTTACACGTCAGCTGTTCTTCAAGGTATGATCACAAGACGTCTGCGCACTCTGAACTGTGCCCTATAACGTCTAAAGATAGAACAAGAAACGTTTTCTTATGTATACAAGAGAGAAATCAACTAAATACAAGTAGACAATAAATTATTATATAACATTATGTATTTCTTTTTCGACAATATTATGATTTAAATAAAAATTATTTCTAACAATAATAGAAAAACTCCCCTTTTTGGTTAATAAACCAGCAATTATATGTTAATGGATAGTTCCCATATGCTATTTAGTATCGTAATAAAAGGATAAAGAGAGTCAGAGTTGTGAGATCAATATTGAAGAACTTTGAATTTCTGTTTGAACTTGCATACATGGCTAACAAGAATAATGTCTGATCAACAACTAATTTAAAAGAAACAACAAGAACACAATTTCAGCTAAAATGACATACACATTAATGTGCCTTTTCTTCTCTCTTAGTACTTAATCAATGCTTCTATTTTACTGTATTATCTAATTGTACATCTTTCCTGATTACAGACATTCACGAGCCTGTCATTATCTGTCCATCCGATATTGAAACTAGCAAGCGCTTTCGTAGATATGAATACTATTGAATTGACATGGGCACTTCCGAATGTCCCAGACAGCTCTGGCAGCGTCAACTTGTCCGTCAGCCATGAACGTGGTAGTAACTTTAGTATAGGCGTCACGACAGTGTCTTACAAAGCTGAAGATTCTACCGGCAATACAGCTTACTGTTGGTTCAACGTGATAGTGAAAGGTACGTTGAAAATCAACATTTCCATTTCGAGCGTCCTGCGGCATAAATGTCTCCAATGACGTTTTGTTTCCTTTCTTGTCAGTTGTTAGATTTTCACCATGTGAAGGCATGTTCATAACGATTTCTAAGTGTTCACTCTTAGCCTTTCCCTTCATAGAATGTGCAATTTGTTCATCTTCTTATCGACTGATCTACCAGTGAATGTCTGAGTGACTTATTTATGATTGAATGACAGTAATTGAGTAACTATGACCTATTGCTTTCGGAAACTTGATTTAAATCAGTCATTAAATCGATTGACCGATAGTTCAGTGATTTAACGGTTTGTTTACACATTGAATAATCTGAGTCATTGTCATTCAACTAGTCGATGCAAAGTTTCTAGGAAAATGTTTTCTTCCGATGACGCTTCTCAATCATGTATGTATCCTGTACTTAAAAACAGATGTATTAGTGATCGACAGTGACGTACACATATTGACATGTTAATCTAATTATTCTCTTTTGCCTGATCGAAAATGTACACAATGTGAATGAAGCTGTGGTCCGGCCTCTGTTTGATGATACAAATGCAACCAGGATGAACATTTCGACATCTCAGGTCAGTGCAGACCCTGTAAATTAAATGCACCTGTTACACTGATTTCCATACCAGAGAACACTTGCTACAATGGTGAAATATCGATGATAACAATTACAGACCATGTACCATTAATCGCAATGTACGCATTTATGAATATCAAATAATTTTTTATACGATCAAGGCGATCACAACTTTGTTTTCTTGATGTGATTGTTGATGACAATATTATTTCCATAACCTTATTGTATCGTAGATAATTGAAAAGTATGATAAGTTATCTGATACGCTCTCTCAGCTTAAAGATGTGAACATTTCAGCAGAGGAAACCAGGCTTCTGGCACAAGGTGAGTGTCATCATTCATCATTTCAATATGTTGTAAAATATTGTATCAATGTGCCCCTTCGCCTATTGGGACACGCTCGATTAAAGTAAAATTCGTTAAATATGAAATTCGCCTGGCGGCTCTTGCTATACTCGTATATTGTATCCAAGTCCCGAGTTAAACCTTATGCGCTGGGGATTACAACTTAACTGTAACAAATAAAGTTAATAATAACGAACTGAGTGATTTCCAAACAATAAAATCAGTTCCAGTTTGTTTTAAAGATGTACGTCTAGAGTATATACTGCATTATATATACTAATACTGCGCCGACACAAGTTCTAGGAGCTTGTTACATCAGTGGTCAGCTACCATATCCAGTGCGGGCTGGCAGGTTCCACCTGTTTGCAAGCTAAAAGTGCCTTTTCAATGTTGGTTATCAAACCACTATATTTCATTGTTGAATTTGCCATCACGGCAAATAAATTAATGGTAAAATAATGATATTTGACAGCCTTCCTGAAAGCCTTGCACTCTTGAAAAATGGGAGAATGTTCTGTGTCGGCATGTTTCTTTTATTAATTATCCTACTGTCCAGTATCAAGCAGATATTTCTCATCTTGTTGAATATCGCATTACCGTGTATATTCATTATGCAGGATTTGGTGTTACATTATTTGCTTCAAAATGATGACGCTTTTGTCTATTTCTGTTCTTATTCTTGTTCCAATTCTTAAAAAAAACCAACAATTTGTTGCACAATGCTTTTCACCGTGGGAACTTTCACATAATAAATAAATCATGTATCATGAAGCTAATCGGTAACATTAATACACCTGCATTGCGTGCTAATCAGTCTTCCCTTATAAACACTATCAGTGACATTTGCCATCCTTAGTCGTGCCATTGAACAAACATTTCAATGTCTCTAGCTCTCCCTGAACAATTAATATAATTATGTCGTCCAACAGATATTCTCCAATCAATGAATGAGGCTATAGAGGTTTCCAAGAACACGTCTGAACATGACATCAACGAAGAAGACATGGATTTGTTGACGAAATCCGTGCTGAGGACAACTGATGACCTGGCAAAGTTCGTTCTGCGCAACATCGAACCTGGCAGTGGTCATGTATTGGAAACCCCTGCCATTCGTTTGAACGTGGACCTCGACTCTGCAGAGAAACTCACTAACACCTCGGTGAAAATGGGAGATGGACAGGCATTTAGATTACCACAGATGGAGAACCTTTTCTTGAACTGGACGTCACGGCAGCCGATTGGCAGAATCGTAAGTTAAAGGTCAAGTATTTTTACGAGAAACAGTAACAAAGAAGTAAGAATGTTGATATAATGATTTGTTGTCACTGTAATGGGACAAAAAGAAGCGGATATACCGATTGGAAGTCTTAATCTTAGTCACATCAATACTGTTCCACGTTATATTTACATATCGAACCATCCCCTTTGAAGTTGTCTACCTGCTGATACTGCTCAAAGACAGCTAAGTCATATTGGTAAAGGTGTGAAGTGCACCGAGTAACCCATATTATGGTTTGAGATATTTATGAACTGAAATAATACATTTTGACATTTACAATGCTTTTTCACGAATCGAATTGTTCATCACGACACCTAGCTAAACAATTAAAAACTCTTTTGCTTTAACAACAGGTAAAGCGGGTGCTTCGAAGATCATTTCGACATGACGACAATGATAATGTATATGATGTACTGAGCATGTCATTTACCGACGGGGAATTAAATGAATTAGAAGGTAAACAGTCAAAATTACAGCGACTAGCCAAAGCGCTGCTTTGAAAAGAATCTTTCATGTTTCATTTTTTGTGTTGCATTTTTGAAGTAATTGCTTTGCCATTTCCTTTTCATAAATGGTCCGATACCATAGCCAGAATGTCTTCTGTCAGTCGAGTCTAGATGACAGTAATAGCACAGCTACTATGAAAAATTTTAAAAATGTTGATATATTTGCATTAACTTACAATGCAACAGACAAAATCTTGACATTTCGACACTTAGTAAACGGCACAGAAGAAGATATCTCCATCATATTTGCCAGCGATTCTCAAGCACCAGAGACACCTGTAGTGGTAGAAGGTGTTTATCTTGAATTTGATGATGTCACCTACTTCGGAATGGGAGTAAATGTAAGTTCAATTTTATGATAAAAATAACTTGTCACTTGCTGTTCCTATTTTGTTTGTCACCTCGGGCTAAAGAGTACATTGTCAACAAGCTGTTTTCCTAGACCATTCGCTTCATAAAACTGCCTGTTTTGTGGAGACTATATATATACATATATATATATATATATATATATATATATATATATTTTATTTTTATTTATTTTTTTATTTATTCTTTAATTCGGATTATGAAGATGTATGCTTCAGTAATTCCATAGACTGCGTCTGGACTCTCCAAATTTATATATATATATATATATATATATATATATATATATATATATATATATATATATATATATATATATATATATATATATATATATATATATAATGTATACAATTCGCCCTCCCGGTTATATATGTACTTACCTTCATTGCAGTCAATATTTGTATACTGTTAATCAGTCATTCATGTTCGGCGATGTGTAAGTGCACTTATTATTCTGGGAATATTTGTGATTACCACTGACATTTAATGCCTAATGCGACGTTTATTTTTGATGTCTGTTACAGGTGACACATTTGTTCCACGCAGTTATTATCAATTTGGAGAGTCCAGACGCAGTCTATGGAATTACTGAAGCATACATCTTCAACGACATGGTTGAGTATTCCAGCAACTACAGCGGTTACCAGTTTTCTGTTGATGTGCAGTTTGATGGTGGCAATTCTAGTATTTTTATCCCAGAGAACTACATTTTGAAGGCAGCGGGGTATTACTTGACGTTTACGGTCCCACAGAGTAAGTGAAATTGTTGACTGTCTCGCGCTGTGTTTTTGAGAGAGAGAGAGAGGAGAGACAGACAGACAGAGAGAGACAGAGAGAGATTCATATCCGTAAGCTATGTTAAAATAATCAATTGAGTAGTAGATATTGATTATTACAACCAGCATAAACACTCATCCTGATATTTCTGCTGATGGAAAGCCTTCAAAAGTGCTGATTTTGAAAGACTGCGTGTGCTAAAATGACATGCGTGACATCAAGGTAAGTGAGTAAGTCGTCTTTCAAGATTAGTGTGCAAATTTGACATTGTAGAAAGATGATTCCTGTATCATCTCGAGAGAATTCATTGTATACAGGGTTCACATGTCGACGTTTCTATAATTAGGAGAATGGTATTAATGAACAAAACATTTAATTTAAAAGACAGTATCGTATGGTCACTATTCAATTCTAAATCAATTAGATCTATGTTTGCATGTTATGTGCAGGGTGATGAGAAACACTCAAGGAAATCAAGCAAACAGCAAAATACACCATTGTTGACATTGTGACACCATTGCACAATGTTTCAAACTGTAATTATCATTCTGTTATTTTTGCCAGAAATATGTGAAACTATAGATGGTATGTATTGTTGTGTTTTAATGCAGAGCAAGATCTCCAGTTCTCAGTGAGCGTCAAACACGTCATTTGTGATTATCTGAATGAAGAATCTGGTACCTGGAAGAATGACGGTTGCAAGGTAAAGATCAATTAACACTAAACCTTTGCCTTGTTTCTAAATGAATAGAGGTGGTTTTTGATTTGACAATTGTTACCTTACAAGATGTCTGCAAGGATAAAAGCAAAAAATGCAAGCTACACTGAAAGTATACTTACCCAGAAACATTACGTTAGACCAATGCTTTTGTAAGTATGTCTATGTAGCTCCCTCTAGAGTCCCAAATCAAAAAACTATGTGGCAGTTAGCAAGCACTTGTACTCAGTTGAATACTTAAACATTGCATTGTAATCAAATCCCTTTATTATCTGTAGGTGTCACCAGCGTCGAACATGACATCAACTGTTTGCCTTTGTAATCATCTGACAACATTCAAGACAAATATCGAAATAGAGTAGCCTCGTTACAGATATGTGATTAGCGCTTTGTTGATCCGCAATGGTAATAGTTGAAATGACGGATACAATCAGCATTGTGTATTTGATATCTACCAAAAATGAAATTACAGAACAACGAAGTAACACTAAAACATCAAATACTGTACAATTTGACTGGGTGATTGGTAGCTGTTGTACATTATACGAATTTGTGTGATTTTATATCGTTTTCAATAAGTGAAGATGTTATTTTCTTGCACTAGAGGTGTTATAATTCAAACGTATTATAAATTATTGTTAAAAAGATACACATAGGTAGCCTTAAGTGAATGTGACGGGGTAGTCTGGGAGTATCTCTGGAATGGTCATATTGCAGGAGACTGTACATAGGGTAGGGTCACATTTCCAAATTATGCTTTTAGAAGGGTGGCATTTTAAATTTATAATTTTATGATAAATATCAATTTCTATTGCAATATTAACGTACGTTTAGCAACAACTCTATGAGAATTGCAACAGCGCTCTCGAAGTAATGGATTAACAGTGGAGCAGTTGGTGACGTTGGCCATGATGATGACAGTGATGATGGCTATGATAATGTCATATATGACATGTTCTGAACAGTGATTGTGATGCGTGATGCAGTGAACATGCAAACGGAGACAATGATAGCGATACAAAAACTTCTATAACAGCTATTATAGGTGACTTGATCAGATAGAGCGTTCATGATTTGAAAATCATAGCAGAAGTTTTGATTAAAGTAAATTTAAAATTCCAAATTTTCACGGCAAAAAGAGTCCGGTAAGGACCGTGATATGTTATTTACTTAATCTGAATAAAAAAACACTAAAAGTTTAAAGACAACACTACTTCCAACTACCTTCAATATTTGATAAGATCTGCATATCATAATTTGTCATTCAGGTTAAATAATAAAGTAGTATCAACTCACGATGTTTCTGTCATTATAAATCAACCTGGAAGTCATGATTTGAATGAATATCAATAACCTACGTTCATGATCTAATAAATGGTGCCTATGTCCTATGCTGTGCATATAGCATTTTGGTAAATTCCCTTCAAAACAAGACAAAACATCATTTTTGTGAGACTGGACTGTTACATCGAGTAGATTTTCGATCGGAATCGAACTCACAATATACGGCACCAATGCCCCTAGCGAAGACATCACAGTCAACCAGATATGAACTGAATATGCTCACGTATTTTACAACAGGTTCATTAATAGTAGTACCCTTCTCAGAACAAAAAGATATATGTTATCACTATATGTAACAAGTTTTTTTAACTTCGCACAGTACTCTCAGAGTTTAATCACTAATTACAAAACTTTATTTAATATGCAAATGAGCTGTTGATTAACTTGACACAGCTCAATGCTTCATGGGACAACTAGATATCCATCAGATCAACATTTGTAGCACGTTTTATTTAATTTAGTGCTGTAATTTTAGAGTAATGTCACTAATTACAAAGTTCATTAAATATGCAAATAAACTCTAAATTAACTTGACACTGTTTAATGATTCATAGCACAATTAAATATTTATCAAATCAATTTCTGTAGCCCGTTTCACAAAATTTGGTGCCATAATTTCAGAGTTATATACCTAATTACAAAGTTCATTAAATATGCAAATGAACCCTTAATTATTTTCACACTACTAAATGCTTTACACTACAGTTAGACATCAGTCAGATCAGTATCTGCAGCAGATTTCATCACATTTGGTGAAGTTATATCGGAGTTATATGACTAATTACAAAACTTCATAAAATATGGAAATGAGCTATTTTTAACTTAACACTGCCAAATGCTTCTAAGTATAATTAGATATATATCAGGTCAATATTTATTTTAAGTATCATCAAGTTTCGTGCAGGAATTTTAGAGTTATCTCACTAATAACAAAAGTTCATTAAATATGCAAATGAGAAGATAATTGACATGACACTCACAGTATCATCATAATGTTCTGAGACTGTCATCTGTGAAAAGTTTCATGGAATTTGGTGCAGTATTTCTCGATATATGTCTACACTGTCATTACCGTCTCCATAGGGAAACCATTGTACGGAAAAAAAAAATCAATATTGCATAACTTCATTAATATGCAAGCCATAATAACCACAATCTAATCAGTTCTTGTGAGTAGCCTATGGTACCTGTGTACCAAATCTGACTTGAATCCGTTCAGGCGTTTTTGAGTTATAATGTAAACAGACAGACAGACAGACAGACAGACAGACAGACAGACACACACACACACACTAACATACACACACACACACACACACACACACGGACAGACAGACAGATATCGCTATGACATTAGCCCAAGTGTTTACACACGTGAGCTAAAAACGGCTTGGCCAGGTCCCCACCCATTGAAAGAGCGGTTCAACAACAGAGCTAAATTGTTACAATTATTCATCGCTTTACTGGGCGAAATACATCACTTTCATCGTTAAAAGGACTGGCATACCATGGAATAGACTGACATCAAGATATTGAGGACATGTGAGGTTACTAAGCTGATAGACATTTCAGTAGAGCGAGTATGTTTTTCCAACTGAATGTATTCAAAACCACAACATATTATCAGTGTTAGTTAAGTGTTGTTTTTACTTTCCCATACTTAATTTGACTCCCAATGTTATTAGCATTAAAACCATTGAACAAAAACACAGTGGACAGAATCATGATGTTATTAATCACTTTTTCTTACTCTTTTTGATATTTACATAATTGTAGGCCAAAACAGGTCATTTTGCCAACGCTATTGATTTATTGATCTGAGTTTGCAGCAGTCGGCAAGGCTTTGACCAAATATAAAGATAAGAGATAAGTTACTTTTCTGGTTCCATTTTCACATTCCGTTTGAATATTTTCCTCCAAGTTATTGCCACAACTTTGGTCATGACCATTTATTCTTTTGCGCCATGGTATTATTTATCGTGTCTAAAACCGGGGGTCGAATATAGGCATGGCCACCCATTTATTCAGTACCTTCTAACATGTCAAACAATATAAATAGTGTGCCCTATCGAACAAAAATCATGGACCAGATATGAACTGAAAATGCTCACGTGTTTCATTATATATTGAAGTTATGTGTAAATTTGAACCTTTGCCACATGTTTGTGACTTCATTGAAATTATTATGATCAACATAATGAACAATAATCACCGCCGATTAATTCTAAAAGGTCATGAAGTATACAAATATGTAATTAGCTGAAATAAAAATATTAAAGTTATTTGACTGCTCTTATTGTATCACCACTTTATATAGCAAGTGTAATTACCTTTGGCCATGTCCTTCAAGCCATATATGCCGAGCTGTGAAAGCTCATTAGATATGCAAATTATAAATTAGCTGACATGAAAATGTCAAATGACTTTGGATATTGTTTTAACCTAGTACCTGGTATAATCATCAATGTACATAGCATGTTTTGCCAACTTCGATCAAGTAAATCCCGGTATATATCCCTAATAAGCAAAGTTCATTAAATATGTAAATTAGGAATTGGCTTA